>JAAEAF010008719.1:0-31017 GCA_011037195.1 Triatoma infestans | reverse complement strand
ATAATAAAATAACTTAACGCGATCGTGACAAATAATATGACATATAAAAATACATCTTAGCCATACACTGACGAAGTACAAGGAAGTGTGGGTAATTAATTTGTAATAATATTTATACATACAGTAAATACGCGTAACGAAGTGTTGAAAACCGTGACTCCATTATGATTATATATATATATATATATATATATTGTAACGTCATTTCGTTTTAACGATGCAGTAAAAAGAAAGAATATACCATTACTTTAAATATATTTAATTAACCAATAATATAACCTTATTTTAATCATAAATAATTTTACAATTAAGAAAAAAGAGAAGGTACCTTCAATAGTTATGTATACCCTGTGAGCTCTCATGTAATACTGATGCAAAAACTAGCGGTGGAGAAGATGGGATTTAACATAAAAATCGCCGCTTCTGGTGGTTTCACGCTGCAATATATAAATATATACTATATATATACTGTTCGTATATATATTGATTCCAAGATATATATGAATATATATATATATATATATATATATATATGTGTGTGTGTGTGTGTGTGTGTGTGTGTATTACAATAAAATTTTGTTATTTTAATTCATTTATTTCAATTTTATTTTAAGTTTAAATTTATATGGAATTAATTTTTATGTTATGAACAGCAATTCTATGATAATTTTCCAGGCTGTATTCTTACAGTATAGGAAAATTTCATAAAAATTATTTTTTTTATTTCTATTTCTAACCTCCTATAGATAATGTTAACCTTATTTTCCTCCAAGACAATTTTCCATAACTCAACGATGATGTTACTATTATTCCAATGTTTATATTTTAGTGGGTGAAGTTGTTCGCGCCCGAGGTGAAGTTGTGCAGCGTGGATATCCAACTAAACGAACAGCATCAAACGCCAGCGCAGCCCTAAAATATTATACTGTTATATTAACACCAAACCTACCTCTGCTGGGTCTGATCTGTATTATGATCTTTTAAGTTTCAGGCGACCATTTTAATAAAAATCACTTCAAATTTCCGGGTTAAGACCACGTCAGTGGTTTACTAAAAAACGACGCCAACAGCCTTGCGTCTAACATTGTTCTCATGTACCCTTGGATATCCGGCTAACCGAAGATCATTAATCGCCAGGTAGCCTTTTTATATTGGGCCGCGTAGAATGCCTGGACAGCCGACATCATGGCGTAGTAGAGAAAAAATTGAGATATACTTACGATGATATTTGGATGGCACTGTACTCATTTGTATGGCTGTATTTCCTTCACAAATAAATAAATAAAATAAAATAATTGAAAACAAAATCATATTTTTAATATAATAATTCAAACCAAACTAATGAAGCTTTAATTTTGTTTCAGGTGAGTGAATTGTTAAATTTGTAACTGTAAGTAAACAACATTCACTTTCAATTAAACTAATCATTTGTTACAATAAATAATCTCATGATTAATCAATTCAATTGATAATTCAGGATTACGTAGTATACTTTTCTTATGAATTAATTTAATTTTATCTAAGTTGTTCAAATTATGTTGATTCTATTTGCCTGTAATTGTATCATTTAGTGAAGTTGCTTTGTACTTCTACTCTATTGACTACGCATGAATCTCTATAGTGTTTGGAGAACGTAAACACAACAAACTTTTGCTTTATCTAATATCAAATGTTTAGACAGAAGCTGATAACTTGTTTAGAGAGATCACTTCATGTCTCTTCGTTGCACTTGTTGCATATTCTGAACTGCACCACACCTTGAGCTTTGACCTATAAATAATGTGTACATTTCACATACATATTTTTATAATTATCAAGTTTTGGAGCAAGCGATTAGATAGAGTGAAACATTGCACGTTTTCCTTGCATTTATTTCCGATTTAAGATTTTCCTTTCTGGAGTATGTGGTGTCAGAACGAATTTTTTTCATTTCTTTATCTTAGTAAGAGAAGGTATGTAATCGTGTCAAATGTTCGATATCGAGATTTCTCCGGAAGTACACGTCTTGAGGTCCCGTGAATCTAAAAAATTAGTTTTTAGAAAATGGACTGTGTATGTATGTGTGAGAAAAGAATATTTCAAAAACGAAAAGTTGAAGGAAGCTCAAACTCGATATCCACCACATCAGATATAAGCTGAAACTTTTATACCAAACATTTCCCTGAGAAAATTCATTTTAGGGAGGGGTGTGGTTACGTTTTCCTCCCATCTAAATAATATTAATTAGAATTAAATATAATTTTGAAATCTCAAAGAACATTGGAATACCGCTTTACTGAATGTAGTTTTCAGTATTCTGCTTTTTTCTCTCATTTCCAACGATTTTCCTTAAACTTGATATGCCACCTACACATACAAAGAGCTACAATTTTTATTTGTAACATTCTACAGGAAAATGCATTTAAAGGCACTTTTGGGGGAGGGGTGGAGTTATGGTTTCCTCTAAAGTGCTATTTTAATTCATTTATGTGCTATACAATTCTGTCAACTAAATAATATTAATTAGAATTATATAAGTTGCCAAAATTCCCCGTTTGAACGAAAATCGGTTGACCGGAAGTGTGACTTTACTGAATAGGTTTTTCAGATTTTTGTGATTTTCACCATAAAAATGCCGACGGTTTGAATCAATAATAAGAATTGTAAGTGTGCTGGAATTTGCCATTTCGCAGTGAAAGAAAGCCGAGTGATTGTTTCACACCAGATTTTTGGTATAAATAATAGCGGTGCGGTGTAGTCTACACATTGGTGTGTATATAATGGCCCAAAAGCAAGCATGTATAATTTAAGGCTGTTCATAATCTTTCGGTGGCTAAAAGGAATTAAAATTTGTAAAAAATTTCGATGATTAAAAATCAAAGTGGCCAATTAAATTTAATAATTGAAGAATCTGTATTTGTGTGTGTGTGTGTGTGTGAGAGTGTGCGTGCGTGCGTGTATGTGATTTTTGTATGTATGTATGTAAACTCCATTTTGCTTAAAAACGAAAATTTTGCAGGAAATTCAAATCTAATATTTCTATTTAGATACCACCACTGCATTTGTAACACGAACCTTTCAAACAAATTACATCACCCGAAAATGCGATGTTATCGGAAAGAGGGTCTTCAGTTTTTCTCCATTTTTTTTTTCTAAAACGGTACAAGCGATTTTAATTAAACTTCTAAGTAAATAAAAACCCATCATTTTTATATGGAACACTTTCTCGCAAAAGCTTGTTTTTGTTGGCAGGGGGTCCGGAAGAGACATAATGTCAAGTTTCATAAAGAAACATAATGTAAAGTTTTTCTTTCAAATATTACTTTAATACAGTGTATGGTTCAATCATTTATATAACATTAATGTAACTCGTTTCCTTAAATTTCATTCATCTACAACTGCTCATCGTAATCCTTTAATTCATCAGCTTTCTTCAAACACTATTACCGACAATCCACGCAGGCGGCTGAAGAGAAAATGGCCCCGTGACCACGTTGTAGAATAAGTCAAGATAGTGGAGTGCCATCGCTGGATATCTTCTACAATCCACAACCCGTTGTTATTTAAGACTGCCATTTAACATATTTACTTATTGCAGTATATTTTTTGCAGTAGTAAATATCAATAAAAAAAAATGCACTGTGATATGTAATAATAACAATAAAGTTTAAATGAAAGTTAATTAATCTAAAAATCAATTATTATTAACAAACATTTATATAAACAAATTAAATACATAGTCAAATTTAAAATCAAGAAACCCAAAAATTATATGAATAAAATATAATTCTGTAAGACAATTATTAATCATAATATAAATGTTCTAACATATTTCATTCAATATTATAAGTTCATTTACAAAAATATTAATATTAATTGAAAATCTGAATTGTATTCTTCGGTTCCACTTCCACCAGCTAGTATCATTCTCGGCATGACGGCATATAACTAATTCTTCTTCCTTTGACACCCCTTCCTAAGAGCATAAGGTCTCCTCTACGCCGCACAACCCCCGATATTATATTTCTTAAATAAATTTGGGATGATGTATTTTATATACACTACTATAGATTAGCAGCGTTGTCAAAGACTATAATTCCAAATTTGAAGAAAATCGGTTAACTGTACGTACTTCTTTACTGAAGAGGATTTCTAGTTTTTTGGAATCATCGTGAAAACGACACAATGATTTTGGAAAGCTAACATCAAGATATACGAGTATACTTGTCACTAGTATATGTAACAATGCTCTTTTGATTTCTGATTGTATTCCGGAATTTGGGACGCTAAACTTCAAATTGTTTGGTTCCATATTACTGTACAGTCTTCAGTACCCTGCCTGCATGGGTTTGATGGGTTGGCACCGATACCAGTAGTTTTATATTATTTGTGTTAGGACATGAGCAAATTTGAAGGTTAAATAAAATTGGTCTGTCACTTCATATAATAGTTTTACAAGGAGTAGGAGAACCTCGTGTGAT
This sequence comes from Triatoma infestans, assembly GCA_011037195.1. Lineage (NCBI taxonomy): Eukaryota > Metazoa > Arthropoda > Insecta > Hemiptera > Reduviidae > Triatoma > Triatoma infestans. The sequence goes on along the minus strand of JAAEAF010008719.1, from coordinate 26,557 downwards.
TGCTTCACACCAGATATTTTATTAAATTATTTAAAAAAGAAAGAAATAAATATAAGTGTTTTGAAACAAGAAAAAGCATATTTTCAGAATACTTTTCATGTCCAAGGAAGCAAAGACAAATAGTTTAATGAAATATAATAAGTGAATACGATGATGAATGATGTGATTAGCTGGAGGAGAGAAGCTCCCCAGCGGTAACACTCTCGCACGAATTACATCTTGTTGCTGGAGGTGATCATAGCGGCTCATCGGGGTGGATTATCTGGTATAGTTGTGCAGAAGAGATTTTGAAGAAGAGGTTTGAGTTGAGAGTAAGAGAGTCATAGAATTTTTTATATTTAGTTGTGACAGCTTGCAATCTTTTTAGTGGATATAGGTTAAAGGTAAAAGGTGCTATAGGTGAAAGTATTATAAACTGATGTGTTATAAGGTAAACCTTAGTTATAAGGTAACTAAAAATTCAAAATTTGACATTCATAATAATTATAATTAGGTACAGCAACTGAAAGCTAGTTGCATATTTCACGTCATATTTTTGTCATTATTTTAAAAGATAACAGATTTGTTCCAACAGCCTCAATTTGGTTTGTGAATATCCGAAGCATGCACACCGTCCGTATGTATTTATCCACATAGGTATACTTTATATGATATAATAAAAAATTAAAATTATAACATATCCATCTTAAAATTTTAAAAATATATTCAACTCATAATTTTTAAAAACCCCATTCTTCAATTTAAAAAATCCTTAAAAAAAATAAATAGAATTTAATAATTAAATAAAAAAGTAAATTAATTAACAAATTAAAAAAACCAATAATGGAAAAATATTAATAATTAAAATATTAAATTTCTAATATAAAGAAATTAACTCTATAAATTAATGCATTTTTATCTTATGTAACTAGCTTCATTTAAAATGTGTATCATTTCCGTTAAGGAAAACAATTCTCTGCCTAGGAAAGTTCTTTTATAATTTTTTAATATTATTTTTTTATATTTTCTAAATATTTAAGAAAATGATGAACAATCTTATCTTCATCTAGACTTCATAATGAGCAAATACATATTTAATTCTTGGATGTAGTTTGTAATTTAAATTTAACATCCCCCCTCCCGCCAATTATTTTCATGATTGAATTCATAAGTGTGCATGCCACTATTGATAGACACAGTTCAGACCCAAGTTCAAACAATTATAATAGGCATCTAACCCTTGCTTCTTTTGTATTAATGAGGCATTTTCAACAATCCAAAGATTCAAGGCTCAGTCTTAAAGTACTTGTGCCCATATTATGTCATTCCTTCCAGAATATTTTCCTTCTGATGACCACTTTGGCCACTATTTTGGTTAGACGGGAATCCTGTTGGTTTAAAGTTTTTAAGGACATAAATATAATGGAGACCAATTGCAGAGTGAAACATTTTGCGTCATTATATAATACTCGTATATTAAACATTTTTTTAAATAAAAGTTCTTTGAACTTTTTGTAATTGCTGAACGTATTTGATACTCCAAAACTGATTAGCATATGGGAGCGCAGATGTCTCTGCAAACTTGAAACTTTGCTAAAAACGGAAACTCATGAATCGTCGATGAAACCACATAATGTGCTATTTTAACCCATAGCAGTGTGTTATCCTTCCAACGTGAGCTAATGTTCAACTAAATTGGGAGTCCAACACCTACATATCTATAAGAACTAACCAATTCCAGACATTGATTTTTAAACCTCCAGGTTCATGGATTGTTTTCACTCTTCCACCCATTCTCCTAAACACCATAACTTTGGACTTATCTAAATTCACCGTCAAGCCCCATAGTCTGCTAAGCTATTCATCATCTCTTGAAATACACAAGGTTCATCCACCATGCTCAATTATATTACTACTATCCTTAAGATAATTAAAATCCTTAAGATAAATAGAATAAATAGGTGGAACTAAAATTACAACTTCCATATTCCATAATTAACTTTTATTTATTGATGTTTTTGGTGTAGGTTACGACCGCTGTATTCAATGTTGAAAATGGATTTTGAGGTTCGGTCTTACAAAAGAACTCTTTTTTAAATTTCTACCGACGTTTCGGCAAATTTATTGCCTTCTTCAGAGTCTGCACAAAGGTTAAAATACAAATCAATAAAAAATAGAACCAACAGAAATTATGAACTTAAACTTAGTGTGAAACTAAGTTTGCTCTGGCGAGTCTGTGTTGTCACACTGTCTAAAAAACGCATCCTGAAGATGGGCGAACGCCCGAAACCGGTCGATGACCACAAAATGAAGCAGGCTACCACGGGAAATGTGTCTGATGCTTTCCAGCTCTGCGGAACCAACCATCACAACAAGTTACTATAGTTTTCGATAAAAACCTCCCACCCCTCCAAATTAAAAATCTTTTGTATAAAATCGCATTTCTGATTACCAAATTTTCTTCAAATTTGGAATTATAGTAAAGTTTCAAATCTATAGTATATAATTAATTATAATAAAGGTGAGAATTTTTTCTGACAAATGTATCAAAAAAAAAAAGTTAAATATTTGTGTGTGTAGATATTATAAGAAATATGAAGTCAATCGTTGGAACCGTTTTGGAGAAAATTGCAACAAAAAAACAAAGTGAAATAAACATTCGATAATAAAATCATATTTCTGGTTTACTGTAAGATGGTAAATTTTGGTACCTAACCGGAATAACGACTTTTAGCTTACAGCAATGTATCGATTTCTGAGATAATTTGTTCACAAACACGTACACACACAAACAAACAGACCATTAACTAAAAAGAATTTTACTGTACTATAAAAATGTTCAAAACATTTAATATCGATGAAAAATCAATTTCGATAATTTGACACGAATGCATTATTTCAACTTATTAGTATTAATAAAGGAGATAAAGTAAAAATGCTACCTAGAGATGTAAATGACGTCAGATTCCTTTGTGTATGGACCACAGTAAATTGGAAATTTGGTTAGCTATTATAAACTGGTTAATCAAATGTTAGTAACCAATAAATAAATGAAATTGTCTGAATAGTTCGCACCTAATTTTATTTTTAATTTTAAATGATAATAAGTAATTTAATATTTTTAAATTACATAAATAACTTACCACTATTGTGATACATAATATGAAATATAGAAATACTATCTTCGCCATTACATTGATGAAGTTACAGTGCTGTAAATTAATTTGCCAATAATATTTATACATACAGTAAATACGCGTCACAGAGTGTTGAAAACCGTGACTACATTAAATGTAAATTCTGATTATATATATATATATATATAAAATTTTGTTATTTGAATTTATTTATTTCAATTTTATTTTAAGTTTAGATTTTTATGGAATAAATTTTCGACATGTACAGCAATTCTATGTTAATTTTCCAGGCTGTATTCTTAGAGAAATAGAAAATTACATGAAAAATTATCATAAAAAACTCACAATTTTTATTTTTATCCCATTATAGATAAAGTTAACCTTATTTTCCCCTCAGATAATTCTCCTTGATTGACTCGATAATGATGTTACATTACTATTGTTCCAACACATATATTTTAGTGGGTGAAGTTGCTCGCGCTTGAGGTGAGGTTGTGCAGACTGGATATCCAACTAAACGAACAGCATCAATCGCCAGCGCAGTCCTAAAATTTTATACTGCGCCATAGTATAAAGCAAAAACATTTATGCAGCAAACCTTACTGTCTGTAGAGATAAATAAATAAATAAAATAAGCCTTTATTCATTTTCTGGATTTACATCCTTAGTTCAAAAATGGTAAATTATATTTTCTATTACTTCAATGAAATAAAATAAAATTTACATTACATTACAAATCTTTACAAATAATTAAATAAAAAAATAAAAAAGTTAATTCTTTGTAAAAGTAAAATAAACTTGCTATATTCTTTTGTCTTTCCATTAACATTTCTTGATATTAGGCCCATTTCTAGGCAAAGGCTCTCCCATTTTATTCCAATCTTCCTGTTGTAGAGATAGTTGTATACAAATACTCTGATAAATACTAGATTTTAGCATACATTCAGGGAAAACACTACCACACATACATACACACTCACACAACTGACATAATAAAGGCTACAAATGACCAAGCTCCTCCAAGTGTAACAGAAATCTATCAGATGCAGTGTTTTTGGATTTATAGCTATACTATACCACTCTTTCCACTCTCTCTACAATCATCCGACATCCAAGACCTTCAAAATAATTTCTGAATATTTATAATTTATACTTCTCTGTTGAGTAATTTGTTAAAATAAAAAAAAAAAGACATTTCGCCACGCCCCCCAAATACAATATTAATGTAGCTAGTTCAATAGTATTACTTGCTGAAGATATAGATTACTGATTATCTCCCGCCCTTTCGCCCAATTACTAGAACAATTGAATCGCTATTGGGTATACTTAAGCAGGATGGGATGATACTGATAATGTAAATTCCTAAAGATTTGCCGCTCCCCAAATCTGCCGCCCGGAAAGATGTGTAACCTCAGGTAGGATGTTAGATGAGTAGTGGGTGTGGCAATAATGTCGAATCCTCTGTGCTGTGTGGAAATGTATTTCTGTGGAGTTTAAGTTTGTCTGTGATTAGGCTAAACTGAAATATTAACTCAACAAACCTACCACTGCTGGTAAGATGTGTATTATAATCTTTTAGGTTTCGGCCATTTTCATGAAAATCACTTGAGTTTCGCCCATGTTGCATGAACCTCTTCAGGATCGTTATTGGCCAAGCCATATTGACTTTCAAGGTGTACTGACCGTGAAGAAGCTCATTGCATGATGGGCGAAATGTCGGATTTTATCATACCCGTGACGACATCGATTTTCACTATGTGTATTGTTCAGGGTAACTGGTATCAATGTAAGCGCTGTTCCGGTTGTCAGGCTGGGCTATAATCAACGACACTAAGATCCTCGTGAAACTTACTAGTCGATTTCCCTCTACCCTGAGCTCTTCTCAGGCCATAATCCTGTATAAAACGTGTATTAAACGTGATTAAACGTGTATTGCATTTAAAATGACTGAAAAGAAAACAATGAAATCTTTGAGTTTTATTTTAAAACTATTGTTTGTCTAGAGACCCATTTGTGTTTACCAAGCGATTCATTTACTGCCCCATTTTGTCTTCACTTCTTTTCACTGCTTCATTATCTTCATAAATATCTTAAAGACCTGAGTGTATTACTAAATGTACCACACTGTGATGGATGCAAGAAATTATATCTATTTTGATTTGAAATATCAAAATTAGGAAGAAAAATGCGAGCTTGTTGGCAAAAGGGTATACGCAGGTAGAAAAGTACAGTTACTGGTAAAGTTCATGAACCTTGATGGCATTGTTCTGCCCCCTTCTTCTACAAGGGAGGAATTGAACGAACAATTAGAAGACATTCTTTCAAGACACTTTTTGTCGTAGACACCAAGGGAAACATATCAGTACTGTGCCAGTTTAAGTTATAACATAAGAGTTTATTCCAATTTCAGTATACTTATAAGCATATTATTGTGATATTTTAAATTAACTTAATTTCAGAAATTAACTAAATTTCTTAATTTCATCAAAAGAGAATATATCTATTTAAAAACAGTGTGATCTCTTGATTGTTTCTAATACTGTACTGCACTCTTAAACATATAAACTTACAAGGCCTTTTACAAAATCGCTCGTGCTACTACAAACATACAACACGACACCACAGTAACATTACAACACTGTTGATCAATTAAATGAAGTATATTTTTAAATTGTTGGTATATTAATACTTAATCGTTTATGACAAATGAATAATACGAGCTGATTTTAGTAAAAAAAAAAAAAAAAAAAAAAAAGAAAACAACTTACTAAGTTTAATTATTTTAAGATATTTGTTATATAATTGTAATTGTGATCTACTCTGATATGGTGAAGTTGCTCGATTCTGAGACTGTTCTCATGTACCCCTGGATATTCGGCTAAACGAAGATCATTAATCGCCAGCGTAACCTTTTTATATTGGGCCGCGTAGAATGGCTGAATAGCCGAAGTCATGGCGTAGGAGAGAAAAAAGAAAAAAAATTGAGATATTCCTACGATGATATTGGGATGGCACTGTACTCATTGGTATGGCACTGTACCCATTGGGATGGCACTGTACTCATTGGTATGGCACTGTACTCATTGGTATGGCTGCTTTTCCTTCACAAATAAATAAATAAAATAATTGGAACCCAAATAATATTTTTAGTAAAATAATTTATATAATAATTGAAACCAAATTAATGAAGCTTTAAATTTGTGTCAGGTGAGTGAATTGTTCATTTTGTAACTGTAAGTAAACAACATTCACTTTCAATTAAACTAATCATTTGTTACAAGAAATAATCCAATGATTAACCAATTAAATTAATAACTCAGGATTACGCAGTGTATATTTTTCTTATGAATTAATTTAATTTTAATTAAGTTGTTCAAATTAAGTAGATTCTATTTGGCTGTAATTGTCTCGTTTAGTGATGTTGCTTTCTACTTCTACTCTATTGACTACGCATGAATCTCTATAGTGTTTGGAGAACATAAACACAACAAACTTTTGCTTTATCTATATCAAATGTTTAGACAGAAGCTGATAACTTGTTTACAGAATCAATTCATGTCTCTTCCTGTCACTTGTTGCATATCCTGAACTGCACCACACCTTGAGCTTTGACCTATAAAATTATATTTGCATATACAATTTTTAAAATTATCAAGTTTGGAGCCTCCGATTAGATAGAGTGAAACATCGCATGTTTTCATCAATTGCAAATTACATGCGATGTTATCGTAAAGAGTTGCTTCAGTTTTTCGCCATTTTTTTTTTATTTTTTATAAAACGGTACAAAGGATTTTCATTATACTTCATTTACTCTCTATGTAAATAAATATCCATCATTTTTTTATTAAACATTTTCTCGCAACCGCTTGTTTTTGTTGGGAGGGGGTTCCGGAGAGACGTAATGTCAAGTTTCATAATGAAACATAATGTCAAGTTTTTTCTTTCAAATACTACTTTAATACAGTGTATGGTTCAATCATTTATATAACATTAATGTAACTCGTTTCCTTAAATTCCATTCATCCACAACTGCTCATCGTAATCCTTTAATTCATCAGCTTTCTTCAAACACTATTCCCGACAATCCACGCAGGCGGCTGAAGAGAAAATGGCCCCGTGAACACGTTCTAGAATAACTCAAGATAGTGGACTGCCATCGCTGGAGGTCTTCTCCAATCCACACGCCTGTTATTTAAGATTGCCATTTAACACATTTACTTGTTGCAGTGTATTTTTGCAGCTGTAAATATCAATAAAAAAAAAAAATGTTCTGTGATATGTAATAATAACAATAAAATTTAAATGGAAGTAATTAATCAATAAATCAATTATTATTAACAAACATTTATGTAAATAAATTAAATACACAGACAAATTTAAAATCAAGAAACCCAAAAATTATATTAATAAAATATTATTTTGTAAGACAATTATTAATCATTATATCAATTTTCTAACATATTATATTTAATATTATAAGTTCATTTACAAAAATATTAATATTAATTAATTAATAATGTGAACGGTATTCTTCGGTCACACTTCTTCCAGCTAGTATTAGACTCGGCATGATGACATGTAACTAATTATTTTTTGTTTGTCACCCCTTCCCTAGAGCAAGATGTCTGCTCCACACCGCGCAACCGCCAATATTTTATTTTTTATTACAAATTTAATATTAATGTAATGAGAAAATTTGACTGTCACTTCATATAATAGTTTTACAAGGAGTAGGAGAACCTCGTGTGATTGCTTCACACCAGATATTTTATTAAATTATTTAAAAAAGAAAGAAATAAATATAAGTGTTTTGAAACAAGAAAAAGCATATTTTTAGAATACTTTCATGTCCAAGGAAGCAAAGAATAATAGTTTAATGAAATTCAAAAGTTGTTCAAGAGATATGCACTGTGTAGGAAACACACGAGTGTTTCTGGGAAACCGTTCCTGTAATCCCATGATTACTGGGGTTTTAGGGGTAAGTTGTAGGTGGAGTGGCAACTGTAATTAAAAGTCCGGACGGACGGCTGATGTGATACCAAGTAGAAAATTATTCACCTTCCGGGACACACAACATTCACAGCCACGCAAAATACTCACTAATCACCTTCCTCTTTTTTCATGGATAAGAGCCAAATTCGCTTACGTCCCGCGCCTTCGGACACTGATAAGTTACAGTAAAACAAACTTCGTGCGCTCTAAATTCTTTTCGCGACTATATAGTCTAACGAGTTCGTTTTGCGATAAAAACCAAGAAATATACAGATGGAATAGAGAAATAGGGTACTGACTAACATTGGCTTGATCTGAACCAAAGGGTTCCCAGCCATCAGCTGTTTTACAAGTTCGTAGTAATTTTTCAGTGTAACTGAAACTGTATCTTTAGTGTGACTGTACTTTCCATTGGATGCAACATTCGCAGACATGCAAAGATTATTGTGGAACTGGCACCCAGTTCCCACAACTATAGTGGCTCTAAACACAGGATTAATACGTCTCTAAACAAGTTGTTCTCTAAAACAGAATAACAGAATAACAGCTTGTTGTTCTCTAAATAACATCAAGCTGTTCTCTAACAGCAGATGGGGCATAGTATACCAAATTTTTATCTTCCCTTACCTCTATATTTTCTCTTTGCCAAACTACATTCTGGAGTAAATTTGCTTTAGACATTTCTGGGAGAGGTGCTATTTAGACTTATCTTCAACTGCCATTTCAGTAATCATGAAGATAACCTGTCTGGTGGCCAACACAGTAATCCAACTAAAGAGATTAGCTTTCTTAATATAATAGGTTTCAGCCATTTATTTGGGTAACCAAATATTCTGTAAAAATGCTAATTATTAATAAATAATCCTTCAATAGTTTCTTGAGGATAGTGCCGCCACTAAACGCTAAACCAACAATGTCAAGAAACAAGGTTAGATAGTGCAGAGCAGTCATTGGAGGGTTGGGGCTAAACTTCCTTGTCCATTTTGTGAACGGCTGTAGGTATTAAGCAATGCCTAAGTTTACTATCAGTGAGTGACTGTTAGGTGACGAGTTACTGGTCACCACTCCTACTGCCTGAGTACCAAAGTTGGTAACTGAGCCTTGGATTTCTCTGAAAAATCGTTGACTCTTTTTGAATAGGGTTAATCTTTTCCACTTTTTCTATTTCTTCTCCCTCTTTCGACATATTCTTAATAATGTTTCTTTGGGAGAAGGAATTTGTTGTTATCAAAATTGATTGCGAATCCGTTAATAGACGACTGTTCTGCAAGTGCAGACTTTTCCGTTTGATTACCTTTGACGCAATGTGTGTCTTATTAAGGATGCGTTGTGGCTGCATAGCATTTTTCTAATCATTCCATTGCATGTTCTCATTTTATTGGCCTTATTCAAGGTAGTACTTATTTGTCTATCCTTATCGCCATTCAATTTCAGAGCTTCCAGAAATTGATTTTCTTCTTTAGGCAACTCTGTTAGCTCGGCAATAATGAAAGCATCTTGATGAACATAGTGATCAATTTTTCTTGTGTGCAGGATTCTCGAGTGAGCGCTCTTTCAAACAACATTTAGTAAGGGTTTTCTTCCAGTATACCGTATATTCCTGAAGAAATCTATTTTAATATGGGCGAAAGGTCGTTTATAACAAACCATGGAAACCTAAGTTTATAAATTTAAACTGCCGATCAAACGTTTAAACATAGCCGTTGGAACGTGAAGCTGCCGCGTCACATTCAGTTAATACAGGCCGCATCCAATTAAACAACCAAAATACATCCTATCTTTATTTATTTGTAACGGAAGTTCAAATAAAGTAATAAAATAATAATTCTAATTGTCATAATTTCATTCTGAGAAAGTGTGCAAGTGTTTCTCAACGGATTGTTCCCTCTCACACTCTTACAAGTCCAATGAGTGCCAAACAAGTTAGAGGTAATTTAGATCATCCTTATCATGTAATGTCCAGTTTAGTTGCCAATTTTTCTGTGGAAATATCGGCTCTCAGTTTACTTCATGAATTGATATTCACTTCATGGTTAAGGCTAAAATGAATGCAACAAAAGATCGGTAAATATCGGTTATTTGATCATATTGATCAGATGGTTTTTCGTCGTAAACGTAAAATAATGAATAAATGGAACAACGAAGAAAGCCAATTAATTTAATCAAAAAATGAATCTTAATATAGATAAATTGGCGACAAAAAATGAAGTGATTTCTCCATAACGATATACAGTAATATGTGGGACAATAAAGTAACTAATAATGGTATTGGCTTTTTGTCAACCGAGGTAACCGGTTGATTGTGAGCAGGCTGCTAATGTTGGTTTCTGGCAGAATATTATGCAGCACATGGTCGATTTTGTTTTTGAAAAACTGTCGACAATTTTATTACTCCTGTACAGGCGGAAGCGGCGATCTGTATGCTAAATAGCTGTGAACATTGTCTAATAGTAGTTCGAGTAACTTCTTTAACACTAAATGAAATCATGATTTTGTCTGATGAAATCTGATTTTTTATCAATTTGTTTATCAATTTACCATAATTATTGAGAAATAAAATTTATCAGAGGCATTTTCCGTGGAGCCTGCTTCTCTTTTTGGTCATCGACCGGTTTCGGGCATTCGCCCATCTTCAGGATGCGTTTTTTCAGATAGTGTGACTGTCACAGAGCAAATTCAGTTTACATACGGAAACACAATTAAAAACACCAGGCAGTGTGAAACTGAATTTGCTCTGTGCAAGTCTATGTTGTCACATACTCTGAAAAAACGCTTCCTGAAGATGAGCGAACGCCTGATACCGGTTGATGACCATAAAATGAAGCAGGCTACCACCGAAAATGTCTCTGATGCCTTCGAGCTCTGCGGAACCAACCTTCACAACAAATAAAATTTATTTAAAGTAGGATGCAATGAAAATAGAAAGATAATGTCCGTTTAGTCAAAATATTAACAAATAATTAACATTCAATTTTAAATTAAGGAATATATTGAAAGAAATACAATACAACTTGAAACAGTCCACCAACTAATCTCAAATTTTCAAGAAAAAAAAACGCCCATTAATATAGGTAATTAGTTTATTCCTGATCTCAAAGATCAGAACAGGATTTTAAATTAATTAGTCTTCACTTTTGCTTCTTTAGATTCTGGCTGTTCGTTGAAAGCAATTCCGCTGCCCTTTAGGTCGATGTTGCGTACACCAAGATTATCGATACCGAATAAATGCCCATCAGCTGACGATTTAGGATGATCTTTATTCAGCAAAGATAACGATACATTCGCCTTTAGTTTACCACTTTTAAATTTATGTTCATCTCCAGCAAATTTAAATTTAACTTTATTTTGATCTATCGGATTTAACTTTTCACAAACACTGACGTCCTAAAATTGGCTATATCTTGCAAATCATCATGAAAATCTACATTGGGAATTTCAGCCGCATTCTTTTCAAGCAACTTTGTATTATTAATATCTAAAAAACTAAAACCTCCTTGAAAATTCGATCCCTCAGGAACGTCAGATAAACTGGGAAATTCATTTAAAGTCGTATTATTTCTGTTTAATGATATTTGTGGTTCATGTTTTTCCGTAGGTGGTATTTAATTAACACCAGTACCTCCGGATGGATGTGCTGGTCCTGTTATATTTGTTCCATTCGTGTATTTGTCACGTATGTCGACACCAGGGAAATCTGGTTTATGTACACAATCGACTCCAGAAGGTAGAATTAGAGGTTCATGTATTTCCCTAGGTGGTATTTCATTTACACCAGTACCACAAGATGGATGTTTTGCTCCTTTTATGGATGTTTTAATGACCTTTTTATCAGGTTTCCGGGCACAAAGAAAATCTGGTTTATGTGGAGGATCGACTCTGGACGATAGAATTTGTTGATGAGGAGGTTGATGTTTTGCCTCTCGTAGTATTTCATTCACACAGGAATCTCCAGCATCTTCAATTGGGAGATCTATATGTGACTGTGATGATTCTAGTTTCATATCGGGTTCTATTTTTAAATCAATTTCACAGTGTGTATTTGTTACCTTGGTATCAGTTTCACCACGCTAATAGTCCGATTCTGATGGTTCCGGACTTATCCAGGTCTCTTTCCCTGGATAACCTAATATGTTTTCTTTAGAATTCCTGCTAGCTTTTCCGCATTGGTAGTGTACTGGAGTTTCCAATGATTTTTTTATTTTCTTCCGTAGTTGGATGCGTAAATTTGGAGTTATTTTTTTATCTATAACACCACGTTCAGAATCTGATATTGGAGTTGCTACTTGGATTTCACTTTGCCTCTGTTGCTGGAAGTGCTGCTTGCAGCCGACATTATCATGATTATCAGATGTGATAGTAGCTTGCTTTAGTATTTGTTGAAATTTTATTTCACTTCTTGTCACTTTATATGATGGTTTCTTTTCAGATGCATTTGGTACCGTTGGTTTTGACGCTGTGACTTCTTTATGTAACTTTTTCTCATTTTTGGATTTTATATTTTTATCAATTTTTTCATTGGTTGACAAATTCATATTTTCGGGAAAATTCGTTTTTGTATCGTCCAGTGAACTGTACTGGAACAGTGGTTCAGAACCTCTGGACTTTTGCAATTCTGGAATTACATCATGTTGTGGGTTACCAGAAGTTATTCCAAAATCCAAATGTAAACGAAATAATTTAATCAAATTTGGCCATGATTCGTGATTGTTCTCTATTTTGGAGACCTAAAAATGATATGCCATTAATAATAATAGTAATAATTATAATTAATATAATAAATTAAATAAAAATAATAAAAATTCTTCTACCATAGTTGATGCGCCCGGAAAAGGTAAAACAATTCTTTTATTTACAAACAAATGGTTTTCAAAAGATAATAAATAAACACGTAATTAAGACGTAACAATAGAATTTACTACTAAACACAAAACGGAAATCATGTCTTTGAAATATGGGACAACAGCGGCTCATTCCACGTGGTGGATTATCTGGTATAGTTGGGGAGGTAGGATTTTCAACAAGAGGTTTACAGTTGAGAGTGAGAGAGTCATAGAATTCTTTATATTTAGTTGTGACAGCTTTAGATACATATGGGATTTTGAGATCGTTGTGGAGGGTAGAGATAGAGACATAGAATGGAGCATCTGTTATCTGACGCAGTTTTTTTTACTGAAACGTCTGAATTTTCTGAAAGTTTGAGCGCTTAATTACACCCCGGTTTGAGTATACCGTATATCGGTTTGAGTATACAGATATATACTAGTCGATTTTGCTCGAGAGGTAGTTTCATCATGTTCCTATTAGTCTGAGAAGTAACTTATACCGTTGTTAAGTTGCAGTCTTTTTAGTTTCGTATGTGGAATAGGTTAGTGAAAGTATTGATAAACTGATGTGGTAACTATGGTAACTAAATGTTTTATAAAAGTTCAAATTTATCATTTATAATTATTATAATTAAGTACAACAAACTAAAGCTAGTTGCATATTTCACGTCATATTGATGTCATTATTTTAAAAGATAATAGATTTCTTCCAACAGCCTTAAATTGGTTTGCGATTGTCCGAAGCATGCGCACCGTCCGTTTGTCAGGACTGGTAATGTATTTTTCCGTACAGGTATACTTTATATAATATAATGAAAAATTAAAATTATAACATATCCATCTTAAAATTTTAACAATATATTCAACTCACAAATTTTAAAAACCCATTTTTCAATTTAAAAAATCCTTAAAAAAAATAAATAGAATTTAATAATTAAATAAAAAAGTAAATTAATTAACAAATAAAAAAACCAATAATGGAAAAATATTAATAATTAAAATATTAAATTTCTAATATAAAGAAATTAACTCTATAAATTAATGCATTTTTATCTTATGTAACTAGCTTCATTTAAAATGTGTATCATTTCCGTTAAGGAAAACAATTCTCTGCCTAGGAAAGTTCTTTTATAATTTTTTAATATTATTTTTTTATATTTTCTAAATATTTAAGAAAATGATGAACAATCTTATCTTCATCTAGACTTCATAATGAGCAAATACATATTTAATTCTTGGATGTAGTTTGTAATTTAAATTTAACATCCCCCCTCCCGCCAATTATTTTCATGATTGAATTCATAAGTGTGCATGCCACTATTGATAGACACAGTTCAGACCCAAGTTCAAACAATTATAATAGGCATCTAACCCTTGCTTCTTTTGTATTAATTGAGGCATTTTCAACAATCCAAAGATTCAAGGCTCAGTCTTAAAGTACTTGTGCCCATATTATGTCATTCCTTCCAGAATATTTTCCTTCTGATGACCACTTTGGCCACTATTTTGGTTAGACGGGAATCCTGTTGGTTTAAAGTTTTTAAGGACATAAATATAATGGAGACCAATTGCAGAGTGAAACATTTTGCGTCATTATATAATACTCGTATATTAAACATTTTTTTAAATAAAAGTTCTTTGAACTTTTTGTAATTGCTGAACGTATTTGATACTCCAAAACTGATTAGCATATGGGAGCGCAGATGTCTCTGCAAACTTGAAACTTTGCTAAAAACGGAAACTCATGAATTGTCGATGAAACCACATAATATGTTATTTGAACCCATAGCAGTGCGTTATCCTTCCAACGTGATCTAATGTTAACTAAATTGGGAGTCCAACACCTAGATATCTATTTCCAGACATTAAATTTTAAACCTCCAGGTTCATGGATTGTTTTCACTCTTCCACCCTTTCTCCCAAACACCATAACTTTAGACTTATCTAAATTCACCGTTAAGCCCCATAGTCTTCCAAGCTATTCATCATCTCTTGAAATACACAAGTTAATCCACCTTCCTCAATTATATTACTACTATCCTAATGATTATTAAAATCCTTAAGATCGTTTATAAATAGAATAAAAAGGTGGGGGCTAAAATTACATCTTCCGTATTCTATAATTATCTTTTATTTACTGGTAGTTTATCTATAATTTTCCATAGTTCCCTGATGATGATCAGGTTTCCTGTTGGAATAACCCAACAACATCACTAAGTCAACCTAATTGGTGCTCGAACATAGAACTGTCCAATTATCAAATCGCGTACTATCAGTCCGGATGTGCGCAGGAAGTAGCCTTCAGTTGATTCAATGCAGGAAGATTTTAAGTTTTTGTAAATTGTGTAAAAATTATGTAAAAGCGTTGTAATAACATTAAAATTCAAATTAATCACGAACCAATTAAAGACCACACATGCGTACAATGGTAATTAGAAGAACTAAGTTGGCAAGCAATCAGAAACCGCAATTAGCACAAACCAAATAACTGCAATAATATATTTATTAAATTATGTAAATAATATTATAAACTTACCGCTATTGTGACACATAATATGAAATATAGAAATACTATCTTCGCCATTACATTGATGAAGTTACAAGTGAAGTGCTGTAAATTAATTTGCTAATAATATTTATACCTGCAGTAAATAGGCGTAACAATGTGTTGAAAACCGTGACTCCATTAAATAATATAAATGAGGGTTTTTTTTTATACCCCAATAAAATTTATTTATTTCAATTTATACTATTCTCAACATTGAACAGATTATTTGAATTTTATTTTTAATAATTTAAATTTATATGAAATATTAAAAATCAATTTATATGATATGAAACAGCATTTTCTGTTAATTTTGCAGGCTATATTCTTAGGGTATTCACAAAAAATTACATTAAAAAACTGACAATTTCTATTTCTAACCTCCTATAGATAAAGATAACCTTATTTTCCTCCAAGACAATTTTCCATCACCCAACAATGATGTTAATAATATTCCAACATTTATATTTAGTGGGTGAAGTTGTTCGCGCCCGAGGTGAAGTTGTGCAGCCTGGATATCCAACTAAACGAATAGCATCAATCGCCAGCGCAGCACTAAAATTTTATACTGCGCCATTCGACGCATAATTGCTGATGTACTAGGCCTAGAGGTGGTTACGTTTGCCTTAGAGAACCACTAAAACGTGGTCGGCAAACTATTTTTGCTCTGGTTCTAACTTGTATCGCATATACCGCATTACAACCTCAGTTATTTATTTCAAACAAAAATAAATAAATAGCGTATACTATATAATTCATTTTATTGAACCCATTCATATTGATTTTTACGGATTTTCTGAAAGTTTGAATCTATTGGCTTACACTTATGTTAAAAAACTACGAAATTACTATGAAATTATAGTAAAGTTTCTAATCTATATAGTTAATTATAATAAAGATGAGAATTTTCCCGGACAAATGTTTCAAAGAAAAATGTAAGATATATGTGTATGCAGATACTGTAAGAAAAATGAAGTCCAATCGTTGGAACCGTTTTGGAGAAAATTGCAAAAAAAGAAGTGAAATAAAGATTCGATAATAAAATCGCATTTCTGGTTTACGATAAGATGGTAAATTTTGGTACCTAACCGGAATAACGACTTTTAGCTTACAGCAATGTATCGATATCTTAGATAATTTTCTTCACAAATGTACATGCACCCAAACAAATCATTAACTAAAGAATTTTATTGTACTATAAAAATGTTCAAAACATTTAAAGCGATCTCGAATATTTTCGAAAAATCAATTTCGATAATTTGACACGATCCCATTATTTCATCTTATTAGTATTAATAAAGGAGATAAAGTAAAAATGCTACCTAGAGATGTAAATGACGTCAGATTCCTTTGTGTATGGACCATAGTAAATTGGAAATTTGGTTAGCTATTATAAACTGGTTAATCAAATGTTAGTAAACTACAATAAATAAGTCAAATTGTCTGAATGGTTCACATTTAATTTTATTTTTAATTTTAAATGATAATAACTATAATAAGTAGTTACTATGATAAGTAAGTAACTCTAATAAGTAATTTAATATTTTTAAATTATATAAATAACTTACCGCTATTGTGATACATAATATGAAATATAGAAATACTATCTTAGCCATTACACTGAGGAAATTACAAGTGAAGTGTTGTTAATTAATTTGCTAATAATATTTATACATACAGTAAATACGCGTAACAAAGTGTTGAAAACCGTGACTCCATTAAATATAAATTATGATTTTATATACATATATTATATATGTTTCAATAAAATTTTGTTTTTTGAATTTATTTATTTCAATTTTATTTGAAGTTTAAATTTATATGGAATTAATTTTTATGACATGGACAGCAATTCTATGATAATTTTGCAAACTCTATTCTAAGAGAAATAGAAAATTACATAAAAAATTATATTAAAAAAATGACAGTTTTTATTTCTAACCTACTTTTGATAAAGTTAACCTTATTTTTCCCAGAGACAACTTGCCATGATTGACTCGATAATGATGTTACTTTGCTATTATTCTAACATACATATAATGGAGTTGATGAGGAGAGAAATTAGGTTAGATTAATTGGACGAGATATGAAGACACTGTTATAAGTCTATACAAACTGCACTGGACTTGTAATGATTTTATAGAATAAAGGGTTAGAGTAAAGTTATGACACGATGTGATGTATATGGTTGAATCTGATAGATTCATCGATGTTCCGATCTGTTACTGGCTTAAATACAGGTTCCGCACTCTAGCCTGCTTAAGTCAGAGAGTACGAGAGAGAGTCTGTTTTCTCTCGGTAGGGCTTGTGTTCTCTCTCTCTCTCTCTCTTGCCGTTACATACATATTTTAGTTGGTGAAGTTGTTCGCGTTGAAGAAGTTGGCGAAGATTGTTTTTACGTGCCACCTGGATATCCAACTAAACGAACAGCATCAATCGCCAGCGCAGTCCTAAAATTTTATACTGGGCCTTACCACGCAGAAGGCTGAATAGCCGAAGTAGGAAAGCAAAGTCATTTATGAAGCAAACATTACTGTCTGAAGAGATAGTTGTATACAAATACTTGAGTTTAGCATACATTCAGGGAAAACGCTACCACCGTGCACACACACCACAGACACACGACTGGCATAATAATGACTACAGGTTCCTCCAAGTGTAACAGGAATCTATCAGATCGCAGTGTTTTTGGATTTATAGTCACTCTCTCTACAAACATCCGACATCCAAGATCTTCAAAGTAATTTCTGAATATTTATAATTTATACTTCTCTGTTGAGTAATTTGTTTAAAAAAAAAAAAAAAATAGACATTTCGCCACCCCCAATACAATATTAATGTAGCTAGTTCAATACTTGCTGAAAATAAAATTACTGATTATTTCTCGCCCTTTCAGCCAATTACTGGAACAATTGAATCGCTATTGTGTATGCTTAAGCAGGATGGGATGATACTGATAATGTAAATTCCTAAAGTTGTTGTAGTGGTTGGTTCCGCAGAGCTGGAAAGTCAGAGATATTTTCCGTGGTAGCCTGCTTCATTTTGTGGTCATCGACGGTTTCGGGCGTTCGCCAATCTTCAGGATGCGTTATTCAGACAGTGTGACAACACAGACTTGCACAGAGCAGAGTTAGGTTTCACACTGACTGTCAAGTCACACACTGACCCAAAATGAAGCAGGCTACCACGGAAAATGTCTCTGATAAATTCATAAAGATTTGACGCTTCCAATATCTCCCGCCCGGATAGATGTGTAACTTCAGGTAGGATATTACATGAGTAATGGGGGTGGCTATAATATCGAATCCTCTGTGCCGTGTAGGAATGTATTTGTGTGGAGTTTAAGTTTGCTTATGATTAGGCAAAACTAAAATATGAACACTGTAATGACATGGAAAGTCATACCAATATCAAAGTGGTTCCAGCCAGCTGCTATTTTAACAAAGGATGGCAGTAATAAAAGAGCAATTTATATCCAGCGACCTAGCAGGCCGCCGTCTTCAAGACAATGCCGGCCAAACAAACAACAAAGCCCTTTTCAATACTTTACATCAAAGCAAGCACCGATAAGGTTGGTCACTGACCTAAATAAGGTCAGCAAACTACGAAGGTCGCACAAGGTCGCATACTAGGACAGATGTCTTGTGTGAGTGTGGCCAACACCGATATATAAACTCTATCATATACAACGAGAGCAATTGTATATCTTATACGATGATACGAGCACGTCCATATACAAGAGCAGCAGTTTACGGGACTGTACACAGTTTCATTTAAACTTATTATCTTTTAGTAGTGCATCTTAGTTCGTTAATTTTATCATTCTAATTTTTTACTGATTTATCTTCTATTTATTCCTAAGTATTTTGCCAGTTATTAGTTACCATTTATAAGTTAAAATTATTGTTAAAATACAGTTTATTTTTATATAATCCGTATTAATAATTTGATGCACTAACTTCCAAAATCTCTCAACTAACTTCCGCCCTCTTCAAGACATCTACTACATCAGGAATCACATCAAACGATTCCATTACAACACCAAACCTACCTCTCCTAGTACGATTTGTATTATGATCTTTTAATTTCCATAAAAATCACTTGAGTTTCCCGGGTTTATTAATAAGCGGCGTTTCGCCCATGTTGCAATGAGCTTCTTCAGGGTCGTTACAACTTGACAATCATTAAGGCAAACGCCTTATATCAGCCTACAATCAAGGATATCAAGATCCCTGAGGAACTTACTAGTAATTCCCCCTAACCTAAACTGTTCTCAGTCCATTATCAAGTTCTATAGAACACGTGTATTAAACATTTTTATTTGAAAAGAAAACATTGAAATGTTTGAATTTATGATAAAGCTATAGTGTTTGTCTGTAGACACTCTTGCGTTTGGTGAGCCATTCTTTCACTACCCCATTTCACGCTTCATTATCTTCATAAATATTCTATATACCTGAGTGTTTTATTAAATGTACCACTCTGTTGGTAT
Organism: Triatoma infestans; assembly: GCA_011037195.1. Taxonomy (NCBI): domain Eukaryota; kingdom Metazoa; phylum Arthropoda; class Insecta; order Hemiptera; family Reduviidae; genus Triatoma; species Triatoma infestans. The sequence continues at coordinate 6,589 of JAAEAF010008719.1, read as the reverse complement.
GTTAATACTTAATCATTTATGTCAAATGAATAGTACGAGCTGATCTTAGTAAAAAACAAACGAAAACAACTTACTGAATTTTAATTATTTTTAAGATATTTGTTATATAATTGTAATTGTGATCTACTCTGGTATACATTGAGATATGGTGAAGTTCAGGACGCCAACAGCCTTGCGTCTAACATTGTTCTCATGTACCCTTGGATATCCGGCTAACCGAAGATCGTTAATAACCAGCGTAGCCTTTTTATATTGGGCCGCGTAGAATGGCTGAATAGCCGAAGTCATGGCGTAGGAGAGAAAAAATTGAGATATACTTACGATGATATTTGGATGGCACTGTACTCATTTGTATGGCTGTTTTTCCTTCACAAATAAATAAATAAAATAAAATAATTGAAAACAAAATAATATTTTTAATATAATAATTCAAACCAAACTAATGAAGCTTTAATTTTGTTTCAGGTGAGTAAATTGTTAAATTTGTAACTGTAAGTAAACAACATTCACTTTCAATTAAACTAATCATTTGTTACAATAAATAATCTCATGATTAATCAATTCAATTGATAATTCAGGATTAGTAGTATGCTTTTCTTATGAATTAATTTAATTTTATTTAAGTTGTTCAAATTATGTTGATTCCATCTGCCAGTAATTGTCTCATTTAGTGATGTTGCTTTCTACTTCTACTCTATTGACTACACATGAATCTCTATGGTGTTTGGGGAACATAAACGTAGCAAACTTTTGCTTTATCTAATATCAAATGTTTAGACAGAAGCTGATAACTTGTTTAGAGAGATCACTTCATGTCTCTTCGTGGCACTTGTTGCATATCCTGAACTGCACCACACCTTGAGCTTTCAGCTATAAAATTATGTTTCACATATATATTCTTATAATTATCAAGTTTTGGAGCAACCGATTAGATAGAGTGAAACATTGCATGTTTTCGTTGAATTTATTTCCGAATTAAGTTTTTCTGTTCCAGAGAATGTGGAGTCAGAATGAATTTTTTTTATTACTTTCTCTCACTTCTAGTAAAAGAAAGTATTTGTAATCTTGTCAAATTTTCCATATCGAGATTTCTCCGGAAGTACACGTTTTGAGGTCCCCTGAGCCTAAAAAAGTAGTTTTTAGAAAATGGACTGTGTGTGTTTGAAAAGAATATCTCAAAAACGAAAAGTTGCAGCGAGCTCAACTTGGTATCCAGCGCATTCGATACGAGCTACAAATTTTATTCCGAACATTTCCCCGAGAAAATTCATTTAAGGGCACTTTTAGGGGATGGGTGGGGTTGCTGTTTCCTCACATCAAAATAATATTAATAAGAATTAAATATAATGTTGAAATCCCGACGGAATATAGGATAACCGGAAGTACGCTTTACTGAAAGTAGTTTTCAGTTTTCTGCTACTTTCTCACAGTTTCAACGATTTTCCTTAAACTTGATATGCCACCTACACATACAAAGAGCTACAATTTTTTTTTTGTAACATTTTCCAGGAAAATGCATTTAAAGGCACTTTTGGGGGAGGGGTGGAGTTATGGTTTTCTTTAAAGTGCTATTTTAGTTCAACGATGTGCTAGACACTCTGTCAACTAAATAATATAAATTATACTTATATAAGTTGCCAATATTCCCAGTTCGAAGAAAATCGGTTGAGCGGAAGTGCGACTTTAGAAAATAGGGTTTTCAGTTTTTTCTGATTTTCTCATGTCGGCGATGTGAAACACTATAAAAGAAAGGTCCTGTGAATACTTCCATCAATTTTTGGTGTAAACAATAGTGGCGGGATACAATGGCTACGCAATGTTGTGGTACATTATGGCCCAAAAGCAAACAGTTATAATTCAGTATCTTTGTTATTATATTTGTTAAGTATCTTTCGGTGACGTTAAAAGGAACTAAAAGTTGTATAAAAATGTCGATGATTGAAGAACAAAATGGCCAGTTTAAGTTTAATAATTGGAGAATCTGTATGTGTGTGTGCGATTTTGTATATATGTATGTATGTAAACTCCATTTTCCTAAAAATCGAAAATTCTGCAGGAAACTCAAATGTATTATTTCTTATTAGATACCACCACAGCATTTGTCGCATGAAGCTTTCATACAAATTACATCATCCAAAATAGTCGGAAAGAATTTCTTCAGTTTATCGTCATTTTTTTTTCTAAAACGGTACAAACGATTTTAATTAAACTTCTAAGTAAATAAAAACCCATCATTTTTATATGGAACATTTTCTCGCAAAGGCTTGTTTTTGTTGGCAGGGGGTCCGGAAGAAACATAATGTCAAGTTTCATAAAGAGACATAATGTAAAGTTTTTCTTTCAAATACTACTTTAATACAGTGTATGGTTCAATCATTTATATAACATTAATGTACTCGTTTCCTTAAATTCCATTCATCTACAACTGCTCATCGTAATCCTTTAATTCATCAGCTTTCGTCAAACACTATTCCCGACAATCCACTCAGGCGGCTGAAGAGAAAATGGCCCCGGGACCACGTTGTAGAATAACTCAAAATAGAGGAGTGCCATCGCTGGATGTCTTCTCCAATCCACACTCCTGTTATTTAAGATTGCCATTTGATACATTTACTTGTTGCAGTGTATTATTGCAGCTGTAAATATCAATAAAAAAAAAAAAAAAATGTTCTGTGATATGTAATAATAACAATAAAGTTTAAATGAAAGTTAATTAATCTAAAAATCAATTATTATTATTATTATTATTAACAAACATTTATATAAACAAATTAAATACACGGTCAAATTTAAAATCAAGAAACACTTAAATTAGTTTTTGGGGGGGGGGCGCATCAACTACTAAGGTCATTAGCGCCCGTCAAATTTTCCAGAAACATTGCCTTTAGACTAGAGCTGGGATGGCATTCACCCCAATCACTCTCAGCATCCAAATCGGTGTCTTTGTTTCCAAAGGCGGTCGGGTAAGCAGAGGTTGCTCCCGTTTTGTCTTCTCCTCTTGATCATCATGCTTACGACAAGGGGGAGAGAGTCAAGGGAGATATGCGCCATCCATTAGGCCTGCAGTAAAAAAAGGTGGGCCTAATCCGTTCATATATCCATATATCCGTTCTAATTTTGGGTCGGCTATTTTCGACCAACTTTTTTCTGTCTTCTTTGTGAGCTCTACCTAGTCCTCTTCATGTAGGATCCAAGTTTGTTCTGCGGTAAAAATGAAGAAATACCCAGATGGATTGAGAAATTGGGTCCTGGGTTAGGCTAAACCCAAGGCTTCCCACCCATTAGCTGTTTTACAAGTTCGTAGTAATTTTTCTGTATCTTATTTCCATTGTATGGAACGTTGGCAGACATGCAAAGATTATTGAGGAACTGGCTACCCAGTTCCCACAACTATAGTGGCTCTAAACACAGGATTAATACGTCTCTAAACAAGTTGTTCTCTAAAACAGAATAACAGCAGATGGGGCATAGTATACCAAATTTTTATCTTCCATTAACTGTATATTTTCTCTTTTCGAAACAATATTCTGGAGTAAATTGGCTTTAGACAGTTCTGGGAGAGTTGCAATTTAGACTTATATTCAACTGCCATTTCAATAATCATGAAGATACTCTGACTGGTGGCCAACAACGTAATCCAACTAAACAGTTTAGTTTTGGTAATAGATACGTTCAGTCATTTATTTGGGGAACCAAATATTATGTAAAAATGGTAATTATTAATAAATAATCTCACAACAGTTCTTGAGGATAGTGCTGCCACTAATCGCTAAACCAACATTGTCAGAAAACAAGGTTAGCTAATGTAGAAGAGTCATTGGAGGGTTGAGGCTTAACTTCCCCGCCCATTTCGTAAGTGGCTGTAGGTATTAAGCAGGGCCTAAGGTCACTATCATGTGAGTGACTCTAAGCTGACGAGTTAGCTGTCGCCTCTTCACTGCTTTAATACCAATGATGGTAACTGAGCCTTAAGAGCCTCAGATTAATGTAAAAGTGTGAAATGTGGAGTTAGTGTGAAACTAAGTTGCTCTGCACGAGTCTGTGTTGTCACACTGTCTAAAAAACGCATCCTGAAGATGGGCGAACGCCCGAAACCGGTGATGACCACAAAATGAAGCAGGCCACCACGGAAAATGTCTCTGAAACTAAAATCCATCCTATCTTTAATAATTTGTAACGGAAGTTCACTTTAACATTTTGTGAACAATGCAAGTTCAAATAAAGTAATAAAATAATAATTAATTCTAATTGTCATAATTTCAGTCTGAGAAAGTGTGTAAGTGTTTCTCAACGGATTGTTCCCTCTCACACTCTTACAAGTCCAATGAGTGCCAAACAAGTTAGAGGTAATTTAGATCATCCTTATCGTGTAATGTTTAGTTTAGTTGCCAGTTTTTCTGTAGAAATATCGGCTCCCAGTTTACTTCATGAATTGATATTCACTTCATGGTTAAGGCTAAAACGAAAGCAACAAAAGATCGGTAAATATCGGTTATTTGATCATATTGATCAGATGGCTTTTCGTCGTAAACGTAAAATAATGAACAAATGGAACAACGAAGAAAGCCAATTCAATTAATCAAAAAATGAATCTTAATATAGATAAATTGGAGACAAAAAATAAAGGGATTTTTCCATAACGATATACAGTAATATGTGGGACAATAAAGTAACTAATAATGGTACAAGTTTGTCAACCAGCGGTAACCGGTTGATTGTGAGCAGGCTGCTAATGTTGGTTTCTGGCAGAATATTATGCAGCATACGGCAGATCATACATTTATAAAAATTATAGAATTTATTATGGCACCAGCTAATACCTGCCACGTGAAGTTCTTAATAGCTGTGAACATCGTCTATTAGTAGTAGAATGAGTTCCTTACCAAGAGTAATAATTGATAATGATAATGTTTTTGTTTCAGTGTAAATCTGCCTTTAATATTTGTAATTTTTATTTCTTGAACATAGTTATTATCCATTTGTTTATCAAATAACAATAATTATTGAGAAATGAAATTTATTTAACATAATTTATTGAATATTATAAACAGTGAATTAAACATCAAGCACAGTACAATGGAATTGAAAGATAACGTCCTTTTAGTCAAAATATTAATAAATAAAATATATTCAATTTTAAATTAAGGATTATATTGATATAAATACAATAAACTTTCCACAATATAACCAACTATTATCAAATTTTTCAAAAAATAAAAGCCAATTAATGTAGGTGATAAGTTTATTCCTGATCTCACAGATTAGAACAGTTTTGCAAATTAATCGGTTTTCTCTTGTGCTTCCTCAGATTCAGGATCTTCGTTGAAAACAATTCCGCTGCCTTTTAGGTCGATTTTGCGTACACCAAGATTATCGATACCAAATAAATGCCCATCAGCTGTCGACTTAGGATGATCTTTATTCAGCAAAGATAGCGATGCATTAGCCTTTAGTTTTCCACTTTTAAAACCATGTTCATCTCCAGCAAATTTAAATTTAGCTAACTTAACATTATAGTGGTCTATTGGATTTAACTTTTCACCAAATACTAACCTTCTAAAATCGGCCATATCTTGCAAATCATCATGAAAATCTACATTGGGAATTTGAGCCACATTATTTTCATGTAAATTATTATTATCAATATCTAAAGAGTTGACGTCTTCAATGACTTCTGGATAATTAGTTATATTACTAATCCTAATAATTATGGAAGGTGGTTTTAAAGTTCTATAAATTGTTTTAGGTATAGGGCGAGAAGGTATTTCATTCACATCGGTAACACCAGGACGTCTTGTTGGTGCTGTAATTGTTTCATTGGTTTCAATGAGTACTAGGTCGACATTACCTGGAGTTGTTACATTCTGGTCTCTGAATACAGGTGGTATTGGAGTTGTATAATCTGGCTTAGGATTTCGCCACGAAGGTTCTCCATTCACATCGGTGACCCTAGGAGACACTGTCGGTACTGTAGTTGTTCGATTGAATTTAATGCTTGGTATGTCGACATTACCTGGAGTTATTCCATCCTGGTCTCTGATTACAGGTGGTATTGGAGTTGTATAATATGGCTTAGGATTTCGCCACGAAGGTTCTCCATTCAGAGCGGTGATCCTAGGAGACATTGTTGTTCCTGTAACTGTCTCATTGGTTTCAATGACTGCTATGTCGATCTTACCTGGAGTTGTTACATTCTGGTCTCTGATTACAGGTGGTATTGGAGTTGTATAATCTGGCTTAGGATTTCGCCACGAAGGTTCTCCATTCACATCGGTGACCCTAGGAGACACTGTCGGTACTGTAGTTGTTCGATTGAATTTAATGGTTGGTATGTCCATATTACCTGGTGTTATTACATCCTGGTCTCTCATTACAGGTGGTATTGGAGTTGTATAATATGGCTTAGGATTTCGCCACGAAGGTTCTCCATTCAGAGCGGTGACCCTAGGAGACATTGTTTTTCCTGTAATTGTTTCATTGGTTTCAGTGACTGCTATGTCGACATTACCTGGAGTTGTTACATTCTGGTCTCTGATTGCAGGTGGTATTGGAGTTGTATAATATGGCTTAGGATTTCGCCACGAAGGTT
>JAAEAF010008718.1:0-56564 GCA_011037195.1 Triatoma infestans | reverse complement strand
CAACAAGTTTTACACTTGTTGTTTCTTCAGCAGCAGCAGCAGCAACAACAACAACTACATTCTCTGTCTGTCGGCACACACAACAATAACACGAGTATAAAATATCAGAATATCCGGTGTTGTTTGAATAGTAGTTGTGTAGTCAGTAAAACTGTAATATTAAATTCCTCACTACTATGTGTATGTGTGTATATACTTCCCCTTCTTTCCCACTTCCTGCTTCATATAACTAGGATGATCTCTACTATTCGATCAGCACATAGTCTATCTCCCTTAGTAAGTGATGTTGATAAATTTCCAATTTATTCTCTTCCACTTCTTACTAATCTTCGTTAAACTTTTATCACTTTAAAATATTAAACGTCAGCATTAAAGAACAGTTTATTGTTTTTTTTTAAACAGCAATGTTAAATCGGAATTGTTTTTTTTACTTTCCTAATATGCTAAGATTGGGAAGTATTGCGAGCGTGTCAAATTTTCGAAAGTTTCGCATATTCACCGGAAGTATATTTTTTTGAGGTCTTTTAAATTCGAAAAATAAAATAATTTTAGCTAATAGTCAGTGTTTGTCTAATATTCCAAAAGAGAAAAATCTCAGTATAATGGATATGAAAAGGAGAGAATTTGGGTTTGAGAGATAAATAAATTGGTAATAATGCTGAACACTGTATAATAAGAAAAGTAACACAAATTGCCTAGACTTTACACGAATATATAAAATGGTAGTGTGAGATTTAGAGTGAGTAAAGTGAAAGGTAGTTGACGTGTTGTGACTGTTGTATGAACTGCTGAAAGACTGTTCCCTGTATGGCTAACGCAGCTGTGTAATATATTTTGTGGAGCAGTGGGAATAATTCTCACCCCTGCTCGTAATAAAAATCAATTGTATGTAAAACATATATTATTTATTTCAACATAACATATTGTGATACCCTGTGTCTTGGAAGGCATGGAGGATGGCCGCTGGGTTTCTTTATAGAACAGCGGAGGTCTCACCCAACATCTACAGCCTACTGATGGAGTAGTAGAGTGTACAAGTGGTCGCCAGTCAACGGTTCGTCGACATTTTGAGAAGGGAGAAATGTTATGTATGTCCCTTGTAACAGCAAGAGAGCAAACAGCAACCAAAGAGAGCAAGAGAATCTCATCCACTCTCTCGGACTGGAGTGGGAGAAGCTATATAAATATAGCGACGGACAGTCCATAAAAAACAGTTAAACACAGTTGAAATCTGTTGAGTACATCCAATCGCTAGGAGTCATTCTCTTGCTAGTCAACCTTAAACATTCTACCATTGTAAAGTCCAGGCAGTCTGTGTCTATTTATTAATATATATCAGTTAACCAGTGTTAACCAAGTCTTCTTCTTAACTCATCAAACTAAACCAATTCTCTCCATCCAACACATCCATTATATTCCTTCTCATTGAAATAAATAATATATGTTGAGCATATAATTGATTTGTATTACTAGCAGGGGTGAGAATTATACCTATTGCTCCACACAAATATATTACAGTGGTGGCAGCGGTGGAATCTTGAGTTGAGTTCGGGGGGTTCCACTGGGTGATATATTGTGATTCCCTGTGTCTTGGAAGACCTGGAGGGTGGCCGCTGGGTTTCTTTACAGGATGGTGAGAATTATTCCCATTGCTCCACACAAATATAAAGTAAAGCCTATTTTTTCAGGCGGGCTTAACGTCCAACTACCAAATTAGGTGTCGTGGACGGGGGCGGAAGCACATACTTTACTATTAACATTTTTTAACAAATATAAAATTTAGTTATACGCTGGACTCGAACTGGGGTCTTCCCACTTACAAGTCCATGCTCATAACCAATACACCAACACCCGCCCCACACACAAATATATATTACAGCTATATTTAAACAGTCTCCCACTCTAGTCTGGCCTAAGTAAGACTCTCAATTTTTGTGTGTGCCTTTCTGTCTCTCTGCTTTAGATCCCTCTCTTCAGATCCTATTACACTCAGGTTGTTCATACTGATTTTCCCATCTAGTTATCACGACCTTATCCAACAAAATCAAGGTTTTGCCTCCAAAATCCATCAATCGCATCTTTACTGAATTTTTACCATGCATCTTTACTGTTTTTTTTTTCTTCAGTTTTTTACGATTTTCTCAAAAACCGCTCCAAAGATTTTCTGGAAACTGTATATTTACAAAACACATAATTGACTATCATTTTTATTTGAAACATTATTGTGGAAAAATTGTTTTTTTTTTTTTGTGGGGTGGGGGTTTCCTAGGGGAGAGTATAAAGCTTCCCTCTACAATACAATGTATGGTTCTATCGCCTGTATAATAATAATAATAATAATAATGAGATATAGTTTGTTTATAGAATAGTATTTTGGATTTTGTGAGATACTTAAACGGAATAATCAAGTTTAAATTTCATGTTTTTTTAATTTTTTATTTTTTTGAGATATCTGTTCCAAACACAGACACATTCTCAAAACCAAAACACACACATATGGGGGCCCATATACAGTCTATTCTCCAGAAAAGAAATTTTTAAATAATCAAGACAGTTCAAAACATAATTTTGTTCTGGAAATTCAATATTTTCGAAAATATGATACTCTTCCAAAACTTTTCTCCTACAGTAGTGCGAGATAAAAAAAAAATCTGATGTGAAACACTCACACAACTTTCTCTTACTCCAGTTCTCAAAATTATAATTGACAAATTTTATAGTTTGTATATCAAATTTAATGCACTTCGTCGAAAACTGAAAAAAAAAAGCCAGTAAAAGCGCACTTCCGGTTTACTAATTTTCTTGAAACTCCGAATTTTGGCAAACTATTTATTTCTAATTAATTTTGTTTGGATGATAGAATTGTATAGTCAACTATGAGAGCACTTCAGAGGAAAATATAACCCCATCCTTCGCCTAAAAGTGCTCTTAAATGAATTTTCCCAGAGAAATGTTTTAAATAGAAGTTGTAGATCTTTCTTTGATTAGGAAGTTGTTTATATAGAAATTTTCAAGAAAATCGTCAGAGACATTTTTGAGAAAATCGCGAAAAAATGAAAAAATCATTTAGTAAAGTGGTAATGTAAACGCACTTCCGGTTATCCAATTTTTTGGAAACTCGGAATTTCAACAATATCTTCAATTCTAATTAACATTATTTAGATGATAGAATTCTTTAATAAACTGAAATAGCACTTTATATGAAACCTAACCCCACCCCTCCCTCATAATTGCCCTTAAATGAATTTTCCCAGAGAAACATTTCAAATAAAAGTTGTAGCTATTTGTATGTGTAGTTGATATAACAAGTTTGAAGTAAATTGTCCTATCCATTTTTGAGAAAAACGCAAAAAAGTAAAAAAACCAACAAGTAAAGTGGTACTTCCGGTTGAGGACTTTTAACAGATGACCCACTCTATCAGATGCCATGGTGATACCTACACGCAATATCAAGTTTCAACTTTCTACGGTTTTTTTGTTTTTGAGCTATGCTGTACACACACACACACACACACACTCAAACAAACACACCATTTGCTAAAATCCCTTTTCTGGACTCAGGGGACCTCAAAACGGATATTTCCGGTGAAAACTCGATATCGTAAATTTGAAACGATTACAATACTTCCTCTTACTAGGAATAAGAGAATGTAAAAAACGACTTTCGTTAATGGTAGCGTATAGATTAGATAAACAAATGTTTTTTATTTCCAACATTTAGAATTTATATACTACGAAAAAATATAAACTTAAATATATTTTAAACATTTGAAATATATTAGACACATATTACACTAAAACGTATTAAATGTAACTAGAGTAATTTAGTTCTCTAATATGGTTATCACGGGCAATTTACAGTCAGTAATTGCATTTTATGACATCATATTTTGGTGAAAATGTTACACTTAATTTTAGTAATTAAAATGTTTAAACTATTAATTAATAACTTTAAAAAATTTAACATTAATTTCCATCAAACAACATTTATTGAATTTGGAGAGGGGGGAACGTATAAAAACATTAAAACTAAAATATTAATGCACAAATTAGAATATTACACATAATATGTTAATGTAACTTCCTTAAATATAATACATTTAATGGTATGCAATATTGAAAGACGTTTATAACTGCAGAAACGATATAACCGCAGAGATAAAAAAACAAGTTAGGGAATGTGGGACCTGGAGGAGAAGAAAGAATGCTGAGGTTCTTCCATGGGCCAAACATTATTAAAATAATCAGGCTCGGCAAAGTGCACTGAGCGGGATATATTATAACCAGAATGGCGACTGATGAGGTGCCCAGAATGAAGAAAAATTGCAGTAAGCAAGAAGAATTGGTCGTACCAAACTGCGATGCGTAGATAGTGTAAATGAGGACGCTAGAATTATGTTGGATATAAGATATTGGAAGGGTGCCGAATAAAATAGAGAAGACTGGCGTTGGCGGTTTGAGAATGCCCAGAGCCCAGTTTTAGGCTGTATAATACTGTTTTAAAAGAAGTGAGAAAATGTGGTGTGAGTGTTTCACACCAGATTTTTTTTTTACATCAATTTAATAGGTTTTAGAAGGAGAGAAATTAATGAGGAAGGGTTTTTGAGAAATAAGCTAGAATGAATGCTGGGACACTGTATAAATAAGTTAGAGACACAAAACTGCCAGGACTTTACATGTAAAATAAAAATTAGGTAGCTACAGATTTAGACTGAGTAAAGAGAAGGGTAGTAGTTGGTTGCTGACGCGTTGTAACTGTTGTATAAACTATTCTAAAGACTGTCCTTTGTAGGGTTGGCGCAGCTGTATATGTACAGAGTCTCCCACTCTAGCCTAGCCTAGGTAGCGGACTAAGAGGTGAGATTCTCAATTTCTCTCTCTCTCTCTCTCTGCTTTGGACCCTTTACATCATCCCCTCTATAATTTAGTAAAAATGAAGTGTTACTGTAATCTTAAGGTTGGGTTTATATGATGGGACGTTTAGCACAAAAGAGAAATGTTAGGAAGATCATTTACCTGCCTTGCTATTATGGTTTAAATAAAAAGAAATTTTCCTTCTTTTACTCTCCCGGGGAGGAAGGATAGATAGATGATGTAGGGGTAGTGAACCCCCACCACTCATCCACACTAGCGAGTGAACCCCCACCACGCATCAGAGAGAAAGAGCCCCTCTCAAGAGAGAGGAGAGGAGAGGCCAGTTGGATATATATACGAGAGACAGAGTCAAAAAGAGATATTCTGTTCACAGTCTCACACTTGAATTGTACACATCGTTTAGCCACGTCAGTCAGTCTGTTCTGTTCTTGTAGTGTAAAGTATACAGTCCTTGGCAGTCAGTCATATACATATATATCAATTATATATCTTATACCGATATTGAGGTGTTATTTATCTATCAACATCTACAACCAACATCTCCTCCTACAACTATTACAATAAGGTGGACCCTTTTAGGGAGAAAAGAAGATCAAATTTTGTGGCTGATAAAACAGTACACTTACTCGCTGTCGAGTGATAAGTGCTCTACGAAGTTCTATAGCCCAATCTACCTTCAATTTAGATGACACACTGTCAGATGCCATGGTGATACCTAAACGGAATATCAAGTTTTAACTTTCTGCGGGTTTTCGTTTTTGAGCCATGCTGTTCACACACCACACACACACACACACACACAGACCATTTGCTAAAAAACACTTTTCTGGACTCAGAGGACCTCAAAACGGATATTTCCGGTGAAAACTCGATATCGAAAATTTGACACGATTACGATACTTCCTCTTACTCTAGGTGTAAGAGAAAGTAAAAATAAAACAAAAAAACAAAATCAGATTATTTGAAGAGTTTTTTTGTATATAAGTTGAGAAAGTGAAATAAGTTAGCAAAAAAAAAAAAATCTCTTGACAAGGAGTAAGTGAGTTTAGTAGAGAAGTCCGCCATTGTCTCCATGATACATACAAGTAAGGAAGAAGCAAGATTTACGGTGATTGAATTTTTATCTATAGAATTGATGGTTGGAAACAAAACACTTCTTCAGTTTTATTCCTTGTTCGTACTCTACAGTTAAAAAAAAAATTGGAAAAAAAAAAATCAAATATTTCTATTCGTTTTGGGGAAAAAAAAATTGAAGTTAATATTTGAAGGTAGAGAGAATATTTTGCTAATAGGAAGGAACCAGAGTACAATGGGATATGTATAAAAATATCCTGGAAGGCTTTTTTTTCCATATAACGGCTGTAGAACAGTGGAAAATTCAATTATGTTTTAAGAGTAGAGTACGCAGTGGATGAAGAACTTCCATTCCACTTTGTTGGTGGAATATTTTCACAAAAGGATGGTGCGAAAGGTAAGTGGCTGCTGCTGCTCTTCCTATAACAATTATGTGAACATTTTTTCCTAAATATAGAACTGTGTGCAGGAAAGAAGCACACAGTGAGGGAAAAGACGATGACATAAATGGAAATGACAAAGTGTACATCCGCTATAACTTTGTGTTGCGAAACAAGAAAGTGCACGTACCGCCCCAGTCCTGGTGTAGCTTTGTAGCATTATTACGTTTATATTACCTCCCACCATTCTTTCTCTCAAGTTATATTAGGCTTCCTTGTAATTAAAATTGATTCGTCCTTTTGTTACAAGAAGATCGGAGTTTATAATCTTATATTCTTCATTAGTATCAAATTCCCCCGGGACCCGCTTCTTTCTGTTTTGGATACAATTAGTGACAACAAGACGCCACGTACATGTCTTCTTTATTAAAGCTCTAGATTGTATCAATATCGTAAGCCTATGAATATTCATTCTATGCCATTTTCTTTATAATAAAATCATTATGTCCAATCCTTTTTGATTTCTATTGTCAGAAAATTTCAACAAGCTGCTTATTAAAAGCTGATAACGGGTGCGATGAGAACGATACCGACGGTAGCAATGGAGATGTTGCTAGAGCTGACCCCTCTTCAGTATGTGTTTGTGGGTGAAGCGATGAAGGGTTATCTCAGAATGAGATGTAAGGGAGAATGGGTGAGAACCTTCCGGGTGGGGGGGGATCACACTAGGATCGAGGATGAGATTTGGCAAGCAAATCAATTTCTGCTCTCTAAAATTGATGAGACGAACAAGAAATGGGGATTTGAGAGAGATTATGAGATTAGTATCGGTAGTCTAAGGGAGAACACCCTTACGAGGCTCACGGAGGTGGGTAACGGCATTATTCGCTGCTATTCAGATGGCTCTAGGCAGGAGGGAACTGGCCTGTCAGGAGCGGAAGCATAGTTGCAGGAGTTGGGCAGGGGGAGCTCGGTGGCCTTGAGTGGTATGGCCACTGTCTTTCAATCCGAGATTGTGGGTATTATTGAATGCTGCTGCCTTGCGTGGGAGGGACAGGGAGAGGTCAAAGAGGTGCGGTTATTCTCTGACAACCAGGCCGCACTGAGGGCTTTGAGTAAACCGTGTTGGAGTTCGAAATTGGTGGGAGAATGTAAGAGAAGGCTTAACGCCTTAGCTCGGAGGGGAAAGGTGCAGCTCTATTGGGTACTGGACATGCGGGAATAGAAAGCCATGAGAGGACGGATCGGCTGGCTAGGGAGCAATCCTCTTCAACTTTTTGCGGTCCCGAGCCAGCCCTTGCAGTCACTAATAGGTTTTGTGATAGTCAGATCAGACTTTGGGAGACGAAGGTTTTGGAGAAATGCTGAGAGGTCACGTAGGGGTGCCTCCAGGCTAACAGATTCATCAAAGGAACCAAGCAGGGGTAGGATAAGGCTGAGGACCTTGATGGATGTAGTGACTGGACACGCATGGGTGGCTAGTCATTTGCATAACATAGGGAGGACGTCTAGTCCCATATGTCAGAACTGTGATGATGGAGTTAGGGAAACAGTGTATCAATACTTATGTCAGTGTCCCCGACTAGGTTTCGTGGATTTGTGAGGGCACCATTCTCGCGGGATTGCCTGGGTGAGTTGGAATTGAAGGATTTCTTGGGATATTGCAGATTGACCGGTAGACTACCGGGGGAAATAATTGGGGTGAAGAATTGGGGGGAAACGGGGGGAAAAGCCAATAGGCACCCAGTTTTAATAATTAAAAGCCGATTTCATTTAGTTCTTTATATAATATGTAATATTCCAGATTCAAGTGGGTAACCACGCCACTGATCCCAATAGTCATTTAGTTCTGGCCTTTGCTACCAAGTCCGCCACTGAATGTAGCTCATACATGTTGTTCTCGGTACTCAAACTCCATTTAAATCCTCACGGGAATCGCATGAAATTAATTGCATGAGAGCAATTAAGTTAAATTAGAAAAGAGCTATTAAATGTACATATATGCAACATTTTCGAGGAACTAATGAAACAAAATGCTAATACCTGTCTGGCGGTTATTTCTCGGTTATTTTTTTAATAACTAAAAACACTCGTAAGTCATTAATTTAGAAAAATATAATAAAAAACACTTTTCCATCATAGGATATAAAACATAAAAAAAAAAAAAAATCGTACATTTTTATAGTATATACGCAAACATGAACATGCTAGGAATAAATCTTCTCCATACATATTTGCCTTCTTATTGTACGTTCATATATTCATGCCAAGAAGATACAAATGTTTATTCAGGAAGAATATAAAGGTGAATGAAGGAAACTGCTCTATATCCAGTATTTTTCAGTCAATAAATTTTCTCAATAAATAAAGTTTACATTTCCAAAGTGCTTAAGGAATGAGAAGCCGTGTCCATTTATCTATATATATCTATATATATATATATAAATATATATATATAAACGACATCATGGTTGCCAAAACCTATATGTCTTTCTATGACAACATTTGTTTAATACATTGCCTACCAGGGTAGCGTCTCTATCAATACTCAATAGAATTGGAGTTAAGAGTTTTGCCTAATATCAAAATCTTTCACAATTGCCAAAAAAAAATTTCGTGCCCCCAAGATGGACAACCACTAGCTATAGTATAACCTACTCACTGCCACTATTCCTACGCTCACATTTCTGATTTATTTATTCATTCACATTTCTTTAATATTCTGATCATATAAAAAAAGTATGAGACTAAATATAAGTAAAAACTACACACAATCAGACTTTAATTTTTCAAATATTGTCCAAAGTACTTGTAGATTTGAATTAGCGAACACTGGTTACTGAATTTGTCATTTCAAATAACTTACATTCATTGATAAAGATTAAACAAGAGCCTTTTTATATGTGATTGTTCATTAAAGAAAGTACATTTATTGAACCAGTAGAATCAAAAAATTCCAAACATATCAAAAATAAATTAATCATAATATGAATAAGATAAATCAATAAATAAATAAATACATCTGAATGAATAAATAAATCTGAAATAATGGAAATGAGATTGCGAGTGAGAAGGTTACTTACTGTAGTTAGTGGTCGTCCATCTTGGGGGGCATGCCTGGGAACAATTACCAAATTTTCCTGAATATATTTTTCAAATAAAAGTGATATATGTAATAAGCATTCCAAGTAAATAGAAAATCATGGGAATTTAAGAAAATCCCGAGAAAATCCACTAACTTTTCTCCCTGTAGAAGTTTTTCCTCGGCTTTTACTCTGCTGGTAAGAGAAACTGGTTTTTAAAACCATCGTGTTAAATGTTCAAAATTGAATTTTCACCAGGGAAATACACGTTTTGAGTGAGACCCTCCTCTAAGTTTGAAAAAAAGTGAGTTTTAGAAAATGGTTTGTATGTGTACTTACGTGAACAGCATAGCTAAAAAACTAAAAATTGCAGAAGTTATAAACATGACGTATTATTTGGTCAACCACTGGGTCCAACAGTAAGTTTATAATATGTTAATAAAATTACGAAAATTGCTCTACCGATTTAGTTTTTAATTTTTTTTATATACATTACATACATGAGGTATATGACTTTTATTTGAGAGATTTTTCTGGGAAAATTCTTGTGAGTGAAGTTTTTTTGTTTGGAGGAAGGCTGGAGGTTATGATTTCATGTAAAGTATTATTTTAGTATATTACTTTACATTTATTACATCCCGATTTGTATAAATTATAATCTAATAGAATTATTCAAAAGTTAAAATACTTACTTAAAGAATGGGATCAATGGGATATAATAAGATAATCAAAATAAAAGAACTACTGTAACATTATTTGGAATAACATAATTTATTTTTTTGTATTGAGACACTATAATAGAATTTCCCCAAGTTAACATGTCACTGATAGGAATATTTAAAATAATACTTTTTTCAATACACAAAAATTATCATAACGCAAAATTAACCTGATATCCTTTTACTCGCCATGGTTCATACTTACTACTCACTCTCTTTTCCGTTATCTTTACTTGCGCACATGGAATTACGCCCAGTGCGCATGTCCGTTGGAGTGGGGAGGACATCCACATATAAATTCAAAATTATTTATTTTAAAATTATTATTTCTTAGAGCCCGTAACATATTATTTTATTAGATTTAAATGTTTTAATAGAATTTAAGTTTTATTAAAAAAAAAAATTCTATTCACCAGAAGTGCGACTTTACTGAAAAGTTATTTCAGTTTTTTACGATTTTATCCCTATAAGACATCAAAAAGGTTCCATTAAACTTGGTATAGGAACTTTACATATAGAGATTTAACACATCTGATTAGAAATTTTTTCTGCTAAAAATTTATTTAATAGGGTGAGGTGAGAAGTTATGCTTTTTCTCAAAGAAGTCGTTTTATTAAGTTTAGAATTCTGTTTGAAGAAACTTTGTCAATAATTACTAAGTAAACCGAAGTAAAAGAAAGTCATGTGAGTGTTTCACACCGGATTTTTTACTCCTAGTAAGAGGAAGTATTGTAATCGTGTCAAATTTTCTATATCGAGTTTTCACCGGAAATACAAGTCTTTGAGGTCCCCTGAATCCAAAAAGTGGTTTTTACCAAATGGTTTGTATGTATATGTGGCTGTCTGTCTGTATATGAACAGCATAGCTCAAAAACGACAAAATCGCAGGAAGTTCAAACTTGATATTCCGTTTAGATATCACCATAGGATCCGACAATATGTTACCTGTCAAAATTCCTCAACCGGGAAGTACCACTTTACTGAATTTTTTTGCAATTTTCTCGAAAATGGCTCCGACGATTTTCTTTAAACTTGTAATTTCAACTACACTTACAAAGATCTACAATTTTTATTTGAAACATTTCTCCGGGAAAATGCATTTTTAAGGGCATTTTTGAGAGAAGGGTGGGGTTAGGTTTTCCTTTAAAGTGCTATTTCAGTTTATTACACAATTCTATCATGTAAATAAAATTAATTAGAATTTAATATAATGTTGAAATTCGGAGTTTGAAGTAAATCACATGATCTTAAGTACGTTTTTATTAAATAGATTTTTCAGATTTCGCAATTTTCTCCGTAAAAACACCGACGAATTTCATTAAATTTGGTATACCTAAACTATAATACTTTGAAACCTGGATAAAGAGAAAGATGTATGAGTGTTTCACACAGGATTTTTTTTTAATTTAGAAATTACAGCAATGCTTTTTACTTTATCTTACTCGTAGTAGGAGGAAGTATTGTAATCGCGTCAAATTTTCGATATTGAGTTTTCACCGGAAATATCCGCTTTGAGGTCCCCTGAGTCCAAAAATGTGGTTTTTAGCAAATGGTTTGTGTGTGTGTGTGTGTGTGTGTATATGTGAACAGCATAGCTCAAAAACGAAAAATCGTAGAAAGTTCGAACTTGATATTCCATTTAGTTATTACCATGGGATCCGACAGTGGTGGGTCATCTGTCAAAATTTCTCAACCGGGTACTACTTTACTAGTTGTTTTTTTTACGTTTTTGCGATTTTCTCAAAAATGGCTCCGACGATTTTCTTTAAACTTATTCTATCAACTACAACTTTTATTTGAAACATTTCTCCGGGAAAATTAATTTAAGAGCACTTCTGGGGGAGGGGTGGGATTAGCTTTTCATCTTAACTGCTATTTCAGTTTATTAGACAATTCTGTCATCTAAATAATGTTAATTAGAATTATAATATATTTTGTTGAAATTCCGAGTTTGGAAAAAATCAGATAACCGGAAGTGCGTTTATTTTACCACTTTACTAAATGATTTTTCCACAATTTTCTCAAAAATAGCTCCGACGATTTTCTTGAAACTCCCTATACAAACTAAGCATACAAAGATCTGCAACTTTTATTTAAATCGTTTCTCTGGGAAAATTCATTTAAGGGCACTTTTAGGGGAGGGGTGGGGTTATGTTTTTCTCTAAAGTGCTATCATAGTTGATTATACAATTCTATCATTCAATGAAAATTAATTAGAAATAAATGGCTAAAATTCCGAGTTTGAAGGAAATCAGTCAACCGGAAGTGCGCTTTTACTGTACAGTTTGTTTTCAGTTTTCGTCGAAATTTCATTAAATTTGGTACACAAACTATAAAATTTGTCAATTATAATTTGAGAAGTGGAGTAAGAAAAGTTGTGTGAGTGTTTCCACCGTTTTTTTTTTTTTTTTTTTTTTTTGTTTATTGCAGTTCACAGGTATGGCACTTTTAGGTAGGGAAAGTTCAACGTTCCCCCAGAACCATTTAAATCAATTTTGCAAATAGGTCTATATTTGTATAGTTTGTGTAGAAAATTTTTAAGGAAAATCATTAAAACCGTTTTCGACAAAATTCTGAATTTTTTTTTTTTTTTTTAATTTAGGACTCGTCAACATCTATGGTCATGGCGCCCGGAGCCTTCTTAGTGCACTGCCGGACTCCGGACAGTATTCTTTAGTTACCGACAACACTATCCCATCACCGGACAGTGAGCTATAGAGGCTCCTAGGGAGAAAAAAATTTAAAGGCAGCATTGGACTCGAACCTGGGACCTCCGCGTTGCTAGTCCAATATGCTAACCACTCAGCTATTCCCTTCCCTAAAAATAAAAAGTTGAGTAAAGTCTAAATTTCGGTTTGATGAATTTTGGTGCCTAAACCTTCGTTCAGATTTTATAATTGTACGTAGAAGGAATATCAATGTTGAATTTCGTGCATTTTTTTTCGTTTTTTGAGATATACTGTTCATAAAACACACATACATTTAAACGTTTTACTGAATAAGGAGAGATGAGTATATATAGAAGGTAGAGTGACCGAGCGAAGGGTGATAATAGTTTGTAGCGTGATGAAGAAAGAATAGTAGCGTGGCTGATATGAGTGGCTTTTGTTGATTTTAATGTATTAACGGCAGATTAGCTAGTGTTGATAGCTTGATGAATTTTTCAAGACTTGAGTTGAGACTTGTTAATACCCTAACGCTGCTGGAGCGATTAATCTTTATTCTTTAAATTTTATCTGGCGACTCATTGTTAAGCTCTCAGATGATCGACCTTTTATTCAATTTCTCCTAGCGCTAAAGGACAGCTTCTAAGTAAAGGCTGAATGTTGGCGCCTTGTTATGGTGCTAATGAAAATGAATTGAATCCAGGTTTTGTTTCTACTTGCTATGAAACTTTAGATATCTAACATACGATAAAAGATTGCTAGTGCTTCACTACATCATGGGCACAGAGTGAATCTTATTTATCGGTCATATTATCGGATTCTCATTAACCCAATAATCTCATTCAATAGATGCTGTTCATTTAGATAACTTTCTACAAAATTCCTCTTCTATGAATTCATAATATTATTGCATCGTTTATTATAGCCAATGTTCTGTTTATAACAAAATTAGAAAGGATTCAATACATTAAGATAATATCTTACAGAATTAACAATGAACAGTTTAACAATATCCATTTAATAAAGTTAGCATAAAACGGAAGGCCTTTAATTTGTATTAAATATTTATATTACAATACAGTGAAAAACGTTTAACACGAAAACCCTTAACATGAAAAATTGGTTAACACGAAAACACATTGCGGTCCCGACAAAATACTATGTAATTTCATACATTTTTTTTCTTTTAACACGAAACAAATATCGTTTAACACAAAAAGATTTCACTTCCCGGACAAACAAAATGGAGCTATTTTCTGCAGTCATATCGTCACGCAGATTTTTTGGCTTTTTTTTTTTTCGTTCGACGGAACAAAATAAGCAATGGCTGCCACTGTTGCTAGGTTTCCACTTGTCTTTGAGTAGGTAAAGGCACCGGCCATTGTCAAAACATTTCAGTTAGTTTTGGAATTCGGTAATTTTGTGCTAAAATTCAGAGAATTTTGTGTTTTGTTTGTTTTTTGTAATTTTATTATATAAACTTATTTTTTTACGTATACAATGGCAGAGAAAGAAACCGCTATTTTATCGTTTAACACGAAAAAATATTACGGTTCTCTCATTTTCATGTTAAACGTTTTTCAATGTATTTGTGAATTATTATTGGAAAAAGAAATTTCTAAATATTTAAGAAATGGACAAAATACTAAGTGGAAATTTAGGGGTAATTTTATAATGGAATTATTTGGATTAAACAAATCAGTTCTGACTGGGCTATCTTTTTTGGCTTCAACAAAGCTTTTTTTTTTTTGTTGATGTAGCGACATGTAACAAGAAATAATATAAAATTTAATTAGACTTTTCTTTTTCTGATCATCAGTTTATTCTCTTAAATTTCCTCATAATGTGTTCAGACTTTTAAAAGCCTAACCTCTCAAAAGTAATACTATTTTGCGGCCAATCTGGGTAAAGTAAAGATATTAGGGAATACTGTATATAATTATAAGCGCATAGCTGACCAGTTGGTTGGTTGGTTCTTCCTATATTAAATTGAGATTTAAATCAAACATAATTTACCAATATTTTAAATAAACGCTTGACTGATTGTGTGGTCAACAAAAAAAAATTATCTCTGAAGAGCAGAAAGGATTTAAGCGACAAAAAGATATAGAAACGGCTATCTATTATTCTTTATCCTCATTAGTGGATGTATATCTGCAAATTAAAAGAACCAAAAATCAAAGCATTTTTAATAGATTTCCAACTTTCATGGGAAACTAGGTATGAGAAAGAAGTATCATTGTTTATTGGAAGCAATTAAATGTAAACAAGTTAATTTAATGTTCAAGAAGGTGTCCTACAAGGTGAAAATCTCAGCTCCCTTTTGTTCACTTTGTACTTAGAATTATTTCATTCATTTCTGTATGAATCATTTAGTATCAGTGCTAATCAGAAAGATGATATATCTGTTGATACTTTTATATGCTGACAACATTTTCAGACTATTTCTGGAAAGACGTAGAATTTAAATTGAATTTTTAAATGACATGTAATTCTAATCTCCTAAATGTCCCCGTATAAATAACACGAAAGTTTTATATTTTTATAAGGGATTCTTATAAGAAAAATTGGGAAAACAGACATTTCTATTATAATAAAAATGAAATAGAAATTGTAAATGATTTTAAATATCTGGGTTATAATTTTTGGGGAAGTGAGGCAGTGAAAATAAAAAAAAATTAATGTAAAGGGAAATCAAAATAAAATCAAGGAAGAACAAAAGAAAACTATCTGAATCATATTTAGTGGGAAATTTCTATATTACGGGAGAGATCTGTCACTTCCCCCTATAGAGGCATTGTACAATAAATACAGGAAGGAAAAAAAAATATATATTGAGGTGAGATTCCTCGGGCAGACTCTGTTTAATTAAAAAAATTTGATTGAGCAAATTGGAAATTAAAATATTAAATGCATAGGAAAAATGAATATATAAATTAAATTTAAAAATGGGTAGCAAATATCATTTATTATCACTTTCAATAAGCCAAAGGAATAGCGCTTACCTTAAAACGCAGAATCCTGGTTACCAGTGCTGGAAGACCCATGTGTCCTTAGCCCAAATCGGGGAAAAGGGGAGAGGAAATAATAGGAATAAGAAATAATTCTTATGTGCCTCTAACTCTTAAGTCTAGACCAATACACTGCTACTTGGCTGATGATCGAAGATAATAATTAAATGGGCTCCCAGAAGTTGCACGGCAGGAAACTCAACCAGAAGCAACAACCATGTGATTTCACAATAACCTATGCAGGCCCGAAAGAACCGGTCGCTAAATCGACAAAAAGACCAGTTTATTAACACTACTCAGGAAAAGCAGAAGTAACAAACTTGGATTTTCACAATTAGGGGCAACCGAACTGGCATAAATTGTATAGGTATTACACTGCAACCTATTCAAGGGAGTGTAACATAATTACTTACTCCATCGAGCTTAAAATGGCAACTGACTCAGAAAAGCGAATTCATAGATTCCCCCCCCTCTCTCTCTACACTTAGGACACAGCCTATATAGATTAGTAAATTATTGTACTCTGTTGGTGGCAAATTTGAATTTAATATAAAATACCAAACAGGCACTCTAAATAAGATATAAATAAAACAATTTATGAGGTTGATTAATTGGTGGATAGTTTAAATGAGTAAATAAAAATAATGAGTAATCTCAAGAATTTGCTACAACAGATTGATTATACAGGATATCTAATTGTCAGCAAATGCCCTTCAAAAGGTGTGACTTTCTTAGGGGTTTTTTTCTGGGTTGTTTTCTGGGCATACTAGATTTTTCAGGTCGTAGTGCAATAATTCCCTACAACAATCTACAATCTAGGGGTTGTTTTATGGAAAAGAAAAAAGGACCCAAACTGTATGAAACTTATACCATCTAGAGGGGATCCTATTCGCTATCCTATCCAAGTACAAATTATCGCTATTGACAAATCCCAGTTGTTCTTAATTATGTAGATCTGACGAATGTATAGGTCTAGACAGGAAATCCACATAACACTGTAGGAAATTGTTTTGTTAAATGCATACCCTGTGTGGAAGTGGACGGTATATTGGCGGAAGGTGGTGGGATTTATCTGGTCTATCTACAGGGGTTTTCACAGAGGGAAATGAACATTACAAAACACAACCCAACCAGTTTTCACTATTATCCCTCCTCTCCTCTAAAGGGATACTCTCAATTGTTTGTGTGTGTGTATATATATTAGGTGGCCAGTTAGGAAAAGCTCTAAGAAAAGCGGAAATTGAAAACGTTTTGTTAACAAAAGAGCCTGTTTGTATAACTACTATCTGTGAGCATCATTCTACTGGCTTGTTTGAAATACAGTTAATTGTTTCTACAGTATTTTAGTTGCAATTAATTTTAGTCTAACAAACGGTTTTGTTGGTGTGCTGGCCACGAAATTAATTAAAAAAACTTTCAATGTGAAAACAATATTTCAGTTTTACTTTCAAAGTTATTAATTACAAAATAAAAATAAAAAAAATCTGGTGTTGAACGTGCTCACAACTTTCTTTTACTGCAGATATTACAGTTATAAAATTGAGAAATTTTCCAAGGCAGGCAGCAGTAAATGATTACATTTTTAGTCCAAAGACAGCGCCAGTAACTCAGAACAAATCGAAATTACCAGAACCATAAGACCAACCTCAATTTCAAACAATGGGAAGGATAGTTCAGTATCAGAGACATTTTCTCTGTGATAGCCTGCTTCATTTTGTGGTCATCGACCGGTTTCGGGAGTTCGCCCATCATCAAACTGTTTTTGCAAATGCAGTTGATACACTCGAATGAACACGCTTGAATTGTATCAACTTGAGTAACAACAAAAATACACTTGAATGTATCAACTGTATTTGCTCAGTGCAAGTCTATGTTATTACACTATTCAACGAACATTCTGATGATGGGCGAACGCCCCAAAACCGGTCGATGACCACAAAATGAAGCAGGCTATCACGGAAACTTTCTCTGATGCTTTCCAGCTCTGCGGAACCAGCCACCACAACAACGATAGTTCAGTATTTCGTATGTATAAGAAATACAACTGACTGATCGCAGCCCGGTGGGCTAGCTATCCTATCTGTTACTTGAAAGATAAAGGCATAGTAACCCGAACTTTTGTGTAACCACATAAGCGGAAAGGAAAAGAATCGAAAAGGGAAGGTGTGGGAGAAAAACCCTCCCGACCCAAGGAAGGAGATATCTTATGCTGGGATACCGTGTCCAGTTGCCAGCGTTGCTTCGAGGAAGCGTGACCTTGTGGGATGAACTTGTAAGATGCTTGAAGGTCCATTAGAGATAGTGGTTCCCAAACCCATAATATTGGAAACTTAGAAGAATTAAACTGGGCTAAATCACTCCATAAATAGTTTTTATCCAATCCTAATTTTTAAGTTCTTATATAACTATCAGCCAATGAATTTATTGAAAGTTTTGTATATAAATATAAGCTAACCAAAAAAAAAAAAAGAAAAGAAAGAGATGACGTATGTGAAGTAAACTGAAAGGAGGGAAAAGTTGTGATGATGAAAAATATTTGGTGGTGTTTAGATCCAACCCTGCCCCCCCCCCCACAGCCATCACTCGCAATCTTAACACTTCATCAATCAATGATTGTCCACATCTATCATTATAACAAAATCTGTCATTTTTGGTTCATCTAGTTTTGCGCCAGCGATAGTTTATTTTTTTTTTTTTTTACAGCAATAGTTATGTGTGTGTTTGTACGTATGTGTAAGTGTGTGTTTGTTTGTATGTTTCTGGTGGCCGGTGACCTAGTTATTGTTTCTACCACTTTGGACCTAATTGTGTGTTCTAATTATTGTTACTTGACTCTTCTCATTGGAGAGATATTATATATATATTACAAAAATCTTGTATGAACCACTTTCTGCTAAGGCAATCTTCATAGTTACAATTGACAAAGTGCCTATAAAGTCGGAATTTTTATTAAAAGTTTATTTGACTTTATTATAATTATATAGGTGAGAGAACTAAAACTATTAATACAACACCAGAATGATAATTCTATACATGTTTTCGTTAGGTAAAAATTATTATTATTATTATTATTATTAATAAGACAAATCAACATCTGGTCATTGGCGTTCAGTGGACTACGGACCCTCTAGGCAGAATATATAAGAGCAGCATTGCAGGACTTGGACGCGGGATCTCCCTCTCTATTATTGCTGTTATCATTATTAATATTATTATTATTATTATTATTTTACTTGCATTCAACTTATTTAGACTTTAACATATAAAACACACATTTTATGCAAATTTATTACTGGGATGTAAAAGACGTCTTTGCGGTTTTGTCTGTTTTACTTTAATGAGCATTAAAAAAATAAGACGACCAGTTTATTCTTCAAAGTATAATCCATTGTTATTAATCACTTCAACCCATTTTTGTCCTAGTAATTCAATTCCTCTTTGGTACTACGAAGGTTCTTTGGTGGCAAATGAAATGTTTATTGGTGATGGTGTTGTGTTTGTAATAGCTTGTGTGGCTTGAGCGGTTTTGTAAAAGGGCTCGTAAGTATTAATGTTTAAGAGAGTGAAGTATCAGAAATAAGAAAGTAGTCACCATTGCTAACAATAAATATATTCTGTTAAAATAACTACAAGTATTTGCAAATAAATTATTAACTTATTAATGTGCACTGATGCTAAGAGAGCGAAAAACCGAGTGTTCTCCTTCGGTGTCTACAACCAACTATGATTGAAGGAATGTCTTCTAATTGTTCGTTCAAATCCTCCCCTGTGAGAAGAAGGGGCAGGACAATGCTATCAAGGTTCATGAACTCTCTCAGTAACTGGACTTCTTCTACCTGGCTTACCCTTTTGAATGTTAGGATATTCTTGAAATAATATTTTTCAAATAAAATATGTTTCTGGCATCCATCACACAAATAATGCAATTCAAGCTGCATTCACCTCCTCTTACATAGTAATATTTTTAGCCACAAAAAATCCGCTATGGATGAGAATAAGCGGTAGTCCGAAGGAGCCGCTATAAACAGGGTGAGGAATAATGTCAACTTCCAGTTCATTAATTATTGAGGCAGTCTAACGCGAAATGTGTGGTTTTGCATTAACTTGCTGCAGAAGAGGGGTATTTTTCAGCCAGAACAGCATGGTCCCTATCCAATTGTAGAGATCAGATGTGATAGCTCGCCCATCGTGAACCCAAATTCCACCACACGCAGAGCATTATCGCTTTTCGCAAACCTTTTCCTTCGAGGCACAGTAAGACCAGACTAGCCAGGCATAACCCACTGTTTTTGGGTGTTTGGGTTTTTTAAAGTATACCCCCTTATCATCGCAAGTGACAATTCGCTTTATAAATAGAAAATCACTTGTATTTTTAAAAGAAAGAGTTTAACACACTTCAATGCACTTCTATGTGCGTTATGCTGAGATTGACAATTCGTGGGGGATATTCCTACTTTTAGATACCATTGCAATGTCATGCAAGTACCTATTTATGGTAGATTGAGACACTCCTAACCGCTTACGAGATTTCTAGCGCTTTTTTCGAGGATCAGCGCACATACTTTTGATACACCATATTATTTCATTTTGGAAACAAAGATGTAAATCATTTTTTTTTTTGCCTACTAGAATTAGATGAATAATTAAGAAATATGTTAGTTTTATTTTTTAATCCTTTACTATAAAATGCAGAAGAGTAACTAGAGTGTGCAACTGTAGGATCTTTAGGTTGGGCAGTTGTATTTAGCACAGTGTCTTGTAATTAAAGTTTTATCACAAGTAAGAGTTTCAAGATACACAAAGTTCACTACACTCGGCGAAGAAGTTAGTGGTAGCAGGTATTCTAACTATTATGCAATAATAGCAAGTTTTTAGTCAAATAGTCAGAAAAGTTTAAATAGTTTTTAATTGTTGTAATTTACAAATATTTAATTATTTCAAAAATTAAACTTTCGTGATATTAATATTATTATATTGCGATGAAAAGTGGGTATTGCAAAAACAGTGGGTTATGCCTGGCCAGTCTGGCACTTCCTGTGCCTCGAAGGAAAAGGTTTGCGAAAAGCGATAATGCTCTGCGTGTGGAAGGAAATGCTTTGACGGAGTGGTGCATTTCGAGTTGGTTCCCCATTGGCGAGCTATCACATAATATCTCTGTTTAATGCAGTTGGATAAGGACCATGCTGCTCTGAATGAAAAGTACCCCTCTTCTGCAGCAAGATAATGCAAGACTCATACACTTCGCGTTAGACTGCCTCAAAAATTAATGAGCTGGAATTTGAACTTATTCCTCACCCTGCTTAATGTGTTAAGACATCGCTCCTTCGGACTATCACTGTTTCCCATCCACTGGAAATTTTCCGTTATCAGAATGATAACCAAACCAAATAAATCTTCCACAATATTATTCTACAGATCAGCTTGCACCCAACCCTTTTCAAAAATCCTTGAAAAGCTACTTCTTAAATTATGCATAGTCTTAAAACAGAATATAATTCCGGATCATCAATATAGGTTTCGGAAACACTATTTTACTAACAATCAGTTTCTTTGCGTTATAAACGCCATCACTATCTCCCTCGAGCAAAAGTAGTAAAGCTTAAAGCTCAAATGTTTTTCTTGGCAGCGCTCTTGGGCGATTAATAAAGCATGGCACAAGAGTGCTGTGTACGCTCAATTATGACCTTATCCTAAAATCATATCTACAAGACACATATTTTAGGGTCAACTGTCGAACAGCGGACTCTTTATATAGTTGGCTAGAGAGACAGTATACTGTGGGGAGGTTTACGATGATAGGCGGAGCGAACGTGTCGGATATTAGTAATTTATTGTATGACTGTGGCATGAATGACTTAGATTGGGTAGTTATCGAGTTTTTAGTGGGCCTTTCCGGAATATCGAGTATTAAGAGGCCAATTACGATAGGAATTTTGTCTGCATGCGTGAAGTATGAATGTATTTATTGTATGAATGAGGTATGAATGCGATACTGGTTTGTTAGCTTGTTTTGCTATGGTGGTATAATTTCATTACAATTCATGGAAGATTACCTTGTTGTGCCTTTTCCTCTTATATTCTTGGTTGTGGAATCATTCTAGTTTCGGGATCATTGGGAATTATTATAATCATTGGGCTGTTGTGAGGTAGAGCTCATATGGTGTGTTAAAAAAAATAAAAATAAAAAAAAATAGTTGGCTAGAGCTGGTATACCCCAAGCCAGCATCCTCGGACCTTTCCTCTTCACCTTATCTACAGCAGATGTTCCACAGTATCAAAATACTATTGTGGACGATACCGCAATCTATCCCCTCATTCCGTTAATGCTATAAGAGCTCTTCAAATGCATTTTAACCAATTGTGGACCAGGCTAGTTAAATGGTAAATTAAACCAGTGCAACCAAATCAAAATTTATAATATTTTCATTGCTTTAATTTTAATTTTATTATAATAATATAATAATTAAATTTACTTCATTATATTCAACAATAAAGTTAATTGTAAATCTATAATAAACTAATTTAGTTAGTTTCCCCTTGATTCTAAATTAATGTCACAATACAACTAATACACAATCCTGAAAAATGCAAAATAAACATTATTAACTAATATGAATACTGTAAGCAATATATTTGACAATATAGTTTATCCACAGTGTATTGTTTTTAGTATATCTTGTTGTTATTGTTTGTTGTATGAGTGTCTGTGTATTCAATTCAAAATCCGTTTTAACCTGATTTTACAGGTAGAATTAATTGACAATTTGTATGAATGGATTAATGGGATTTGGGATGAGAATAATGGTTCCATCCATTTTGAAATAATTAAATTAGAACCGGAATAAGTCATTGAACAGAAAATTAGGGTATGGGCAATAAAAACATATCCGCAGTTGAGATTTTACAGCTGAAAGAAAAAAAAACTATTCCAATTTACATTCAGACTATTTTATTATATACATTAAATTTAAATTAAAGTAATAAATGTAAAAGTGATTTTTTTTTTAAGACAGTTTTATTTGTTTGAAAATAAAAACTGATATTAAATTAGTCAAAAGTCTTTTTATGATCTTATCTCCGGCTGAATTTTGTATTACATAAAAAAATAATGTACGATTCTTATGTACAAGGTGAAACTATCTGTTCACTATAAAAACCAGGATAAGATGGAGCATTAAAAATGTCTTCTGTTTTAATCATTGTATTACAAACATTTTTACTTTCTCTTACACCTTGTAAGAGTTCCCTGACTCTTGTGTTTTGGGGTCCCCTAAATATGAAAAAAAATTTAGCAAATGTTCTGTATGTATATATATATATATATATATGTGTGTGTGTGCATGTATGATTAAACAAATATCTCAAAAATGAAAAGTCGTGGAAAGCTCAAACATGGTATTATTCAAACAGTAATGTTTAGCTTTCCTCTAAAGTACCACTTCAAATGTTTTTCTTGGCAGCGCTCTTGGGCGATTAATAAAGCATGGCACAAGAGTGCTGTGTACGCTCAAGTATGACCTCAAATATTAATACCTATTAGAAATATTGTTAGAATTCGAAATTTGACGAAAATTGGTTCCAGAACTGCGACTGTACAAAATAGCTTTTTGAGTATTTTGGAATTTTCCACAGCTAGATGAGATGAACATATCGTTTTTAGATGAACATATCGTTCATCCTATATCATTATAAAGTAAAGTAATGCCTATTTTTTTCAGGCGGGCTTAACCAAATTTTTTAAATGAATATAAAATTTAGCAATTACTACGCAGGTCTCGCACTGGCGACCTCCCAGTAGCAAATCCATGCTCATAACCACTAAACCAACACCCTTTTTCCAGAAGATTCACCGTCAACAAAAACAAAAAAATACTGACATTGCTGGTCAATAAAATCGGAAACCTGTCGACGACACAAAATAGGCTATAACGAAAAAAATTTATATTATTTTAAAAAATTTTATGAATGATTTTATTCTATGTTTTAAATTTTTAATTAATATAAATTGTGATTTTACAATCTAATTAACATTTTATTGTGAACTTCACACAATAGAATATTGTTTGAATATAAAGATATATTATTATTTTGTTTTGTTACAGGGACAATGAAAGTAATAATATACTGGATAATTTACTATCACGTATGGAACAATATGCTAACAATCTGGAAACGCTGGTTGAAGAGAGAACAGCTGATTACCTTGAAGAGAAACGAAAATGTGAAGAATTACTTTATCAGTTATTACCTAAGTATGTTATAAAATTTAAACCTATTACAAATCTATATTTGGGCAATATTAAAATTTATATTAATGTTATTAATAAATTAAAGTAGCAAATAGTTCTGCTTATGTTATTAATGAAATCACAAGTATATGTAAATATTAGTGGTTAGTTTTGGTGGACATAAGATTCTCTTGATCTTCGTTCTGCTAGCGAAGTTTGCGTATTTCTGAAGCATTGCGGTTCATTATCATTATATTATTATTTGTCTATAGGGAGGGACCAAACCCTAAGCTATCCAAAGCCCCACTGGGCCCATGTAGCTACCCCCAAGATAAACAACAAAAACCGGGTCTAGAACAAATATCCAGACCTGGGTCTAATCCATCTAAGATTAACCGCAGTCCACACAAATCCGACAATAACCTTAAAGGCAAATAGCCTAAGCTCTTCCACAGACATCCTGTTCCGACCAAAGATCCTGAATCTAATCCGCCCCGCCCCAACCCCAGCAATCTGCATTAGATGGATGCGTGTTTCCTCCCCTGGCTCACAGAATCTACAAAATGGACCCGGCATGAGCCCTATTACATAGAGATGTCTCCTTAAACCACAATGTCCAATCAGGGATCAAACCAGATGCCTGAGAGGGTTCCATGAAAGACATAGCAACGTTTCTGTTTATTGTAAGGCAGTGGACATTTTCACTTTAATTTAAGGCGCGTCATCTATGGTCATTGGCGCCCGGAGCATTCTCAGTGCACTGCCGGCCTCCGGACAGTGAGCTGCAGAGGCTCCTAGGAAGAAAAAATCTAAGGCTAGCACAGCTGGACTCGAACCCGGATCCTCCGCGTGGGAGTCCAGTACCTAAGCACTTAGCTATTCCCTTCCAATACAAGGGTTGCTTGATTGTTTGATAAATTTTAGGTTCCTGAGGTAGGCAAGACACCAAGAAGAAGCAAAATTAATTTTCTCCCCTAGGAATATTCACCGTACATACAGTTTAGAGTTCAAGAATGTATCAGTGAGTGGCTATTGAACCAATAATACTTGCTTGGTTTTTTACTATGTCTATAGACAACTTTGGAAAACATAATTACTAGCAGGATCTGGTGGGTTTCGAAATTAAGTAAAAGCTGCACACAACTATCTCGGGGAAGTATATTGTACACCAAACCTTGTAGAAAATGAAATTTGTTTGTAAAGTGTTTATGTTTTCTGGTTACAAGGAGTTCTAAAATTATTGAACAAAATAAAGGGAAGGTGTATTGATTGATTCCCTTGATTCCTGGTAGAAAATATGTATTTCTGTTCCGTTATTTTCTTGTGATCTAATTTATTGTTATTATTATTATTTTATTAGAAGTATAAAATGTAATTCACTATGTGTATATAACCTAAATATATACTACATATTTTAAGTTACTCCTCACTTAATAAAAGTGACGAAAATGTCATTATAAAAAAGTAACTTTTCCCTGAAGAAAAATCTATAAACAGTGAATCTGTTTAACCACTTGGACATTTCATTTGTTTGCTTTTTATCACACAAAATAATATTTGAAAAAAATGTTTATTTATGTTTATAGGTCAGTTGCTAGCCAGCTAATATTGGGCCAATCTGTTGTCGCTGAAACATATGACAGTGTAACAATCTATTTCAGTGATATTGTTGGTTTTACATCGTTGAGCGCTGAAAGTCAACCTTTACAAGTTGTTGAACTACTAAACGATCTTTATACATGTTTTGATTCAATCATTGAAAATTTTGATGTTTACAAGGTTTGTAGTTGGAAAATTTATATATTTCTTTTTTTCAACATTTCTTTGTTTTTATTTACTTTTAATGATTTCTTTTTAAAACTTTTATATTGTTATTGTAGAAGAATAGAATACGATAGAATGTTTTATTTACATAAAACAAATATAGAAAAAGATATGAAAATAACCTGTAAAGCATATTTAGGCTGGTATCAATAGACCGTCGCCTAGAATTGCTTTCTTAAAAAGGAAAATTGATATTACATACAAACCAACTCAAACATATTGATATCATTACAATCACTACTTTTTCTCTTTTTTTAATATAACAATTATTTCTTCCTTGGATGAGATGTTTCCTCCTCTGCCTCACAGACTCTACGAAAGGGGTCTGACATGAGCCCCAGTATGTAGAGGTGTGTCTCTTAAACCACAATGCCTAGTAAGGGATCCAGTAAGATTCCTGAAAGTGGTCCGTTAATTGGCGTGTTCGGAACCCTAGTGAGCATTCAAGACTGCCGACAGCCCACTGTGCTAATCCATCTGGATGAATGCTATGAAACTATTCATGACTAGAAGCTTGACAGACATATGCCTGAAGATACACCAACAGCAGGCTCTGGGCCAATGAAAGGGAGAGAACGCCTAATTTGGTAAATCTATCAACCTCCTCATTCCCAGAAATTCTCATATAACCTGGTACCCAGACTAAAAGCACATCCTTCAAAGAAAAAAGTTCTTCCAGGCTTTTAGAACATTCTAGTACCAGCCTGGAAGTGAAGACACATGAACTCAGCGTCTTCAGCGCAGCTTGATACAAACACCTTTGAAGTTAGTGGTACATACCCTCTCATCCAAAATACAACAAAGAGTAGGTAAACATCAGCCTGGAATACAATTGCCCATTCACCAAGAGATAGCGCCAATGTTCTCCTGTCTCAAAATAAATCGCAGCTCGAGACTACCGTCCGAGTAACACCAGAGGTAATTATCAGGTTTCACATCAGACGGACCCAATTTAGAAAATAAATCTGATACTGCCTGGATGATCGGAAACAAAAATCATGATCTTTCTATCAGAAGGAAATTTGTAATTGGGACTTTTGAAAGCATCTTGCGATGAATGGTAGAATGACCATAGCGTTTTCTCTGCCAAAAACCTGCCTATTTAATTCAATAATAGGCTTTCATTGCTAGGTTTCATCTCCATAATGCGAGGTGCGAGCTAGCAGCTTATGGCTTGGTCCGCATAGCACCAGTCACCGCCAGACAAGCCAAGCGTTGAATATCCTCAACCAACTGTCTATCGGATCTTATCTCAATGCGACGCCACCACACCATAGTAGCATCTAACAATCTAGATTTAATAATCATACCATAACCCAAAACATCATCTTGGGAGTAATCTCCCAATTCTTAGCTACTATTCTTCGACATTGTCAAAAGGAAATAATTGCCTTTTGGTGCTGTGTCTTAACATGTTCCGGCCAGTTTAATTTTCTGTCGAGAACTATTCCAAGAAACTTCACAGATTTGCAAATCTGAACAGAAGTTCCTAATACATTAGGAAATGTTAATCGTAGTTCTTCCTTTTATGGATAAACAAAATCACCTGCGTCTTACTGGGATTATTTGAAAGACCCTTATCCTGAATCCAATCGTACAACAAGTTTCAGTAAGGTAGAATCTAAACAATTTTCATATACGTATTTATTTCACATATTTTTTCGTCCATAGGGAAGACTTCAACTTCATTGCATGGGCCAAATCTAATTCGCTATATAGAAAGCATTTCCTATATCCATCGAAAATCCGTCCCCGCTTTGTTGATTTAGTAAAAACTTCCCTCAATGATAGATAGGTACTAAAGACATTTTTTTTTTTTTTTGTAAAAAAAATTGAAAAGAAATTAATGTGGATGTAAAATTTAAATAAAAATAATAATATTCTCTGTTTGTAAAATACAAAGGATGAAAACTTTTACACAGAAGACAGAAATAATATTTGTATAAGATTATAGGATGGGAAAAGAAGAGCAATATGATGTAAGTTTCAGAAAACAGCAGAGAAAGGGGTGGGGAGTGACTTAGGAATATTGGATATGTCATATAAATTCTGTCCTGTCGGACTCCTGAAGGCTCCTTTGAGCTTTCTCCATTCAACTTCTACAAACACAGATTCTTTGATAGACTTGGAATTGGTTTGTTAGTTGTCCATATCCTTAGCTGACCTCTCTCAGAATATATCTATCTCAGTATGTAAGATAGAAACTACTTTACTAATAAAAATAGTTTTGATATTTTCCACTATTTACATTGATCACAAAAAATATCTACAGTTTAAGAGGAAATAAAGGAAGGAATACTTTTATATATATATTTATTTTATATATATATTTTTCTTGTTTCTAAATTTTTAGAAATTTGTTTTAGAAATTTTTAAACAAATATAAAATGTGTATAGAGAATGTATTTTCTCGAAAACGACTGCCAACTATTTGCATTAGTCATGGAACTTTAACTGCATCTACATAAACCTATCGTTTCTAAGTCAGTTTTCTGGTTAAAAATAGATTTTAGGATATTCAAAGAGATCTATATCCGTTAGGTTTGCCTCTAACTTACTATTTCATATAACTATGAACTGAAGAAGTTTTTTGCCTAGTGCTCTATAATGTAGCCAAATTCAGATGCTCCTGTTTTCCAAGATCCAATAAAAATAATTACATTTGCTCTTCAAGACTTGACATTCAAATTTAGAAGATTTTTTTAATTAGCATTTTCGTATTGGAAAAAACCCAGGATGCAGATATAATATCTTAGGTCAAAATCTTTTGTTAAAGTTTTTTTTTTTTTTTTAACTATGCCCAGCCGAAGAACTTTGGCCATCATATATCTAACTGCCCTCTGCATGTAATGTTATAAAAAAATTAAAGCACGTGGTATGTTTAAAAGCCGAGGTTAAAAAATTATCTATAAACTTCTTTTGACATAAAATCAGGACAAGGAGATTGATCAATTTGGAAATTATTAACTATAAACTGATTTCTTACTTCAGTTTATAAAAAAGTTCTAAAAAAGAACTTCTAAAGTCATCAAAAATTATTTTCCGGTTTTAATAAGCTTCAATACATATTGGTGAAATGGTGAAAATAATGATGAATACTAGAATTTCGATATTCTAACACTATTGTAAATAACTTTTCTTCATAGCAAAATACATTTTCAGTCCTAGTAAATTTATAGTACATTCCTTAAGAAAATTTTATAAAATAAACGTCTTTTAGTAAAAACCAAAAGGAAACATGGAAACCGATAAATACTATTGTAGCATGAAGCTTTGTTTAAAAAAATTATAATATTCCTGTTGAACAAAGTTATTTTGAAGGAAATGTTTCCCGCAGTATAAAATAATTTAGAATTATAAGTATGTTTCCTACTTATTTTACTTTTTATAATTATTTTTATTTCATATTTTTTACTTTTATTTTAGGTGGAAACTATTGGCGATGCATATATGGTTGTGTCAGGTTTACCCGTAAGAAATGGTTTAAATCATGCAAGAGAAATTGCTAGAATGTCACTTGCTTTACTTACAGCAGTAAAATCATTCACTATAAGACACCGACCATGGGATCAGCTCAAACTTAGGATAGGCATGCATACAGGTTTGTAATTTTGTTATTTATTTTTTTACTTTCATCATTCGTTTCATAGGCGTTGCCAGATCTATGTTAAAGGATAGAATATACACCTGAGAAACAAGTCAATGTTAAAAGTTCAACATACCGTAAAGGAATAACAAAATTCCTTAATATTTTAAAATTCGGATAAACTGAAGTTCTTTCATTATAACAAACACCTACAATTGAGTAAGACATTCAAGCTTATGAATTCTATTTAGGGTGTAATGGTAGCAGAATAATGGAGATAGAATGGTGAATTGTGATAGAAGGCACTACACTCACAATTTATATTTTAACGAATAGCTGAATAAGGAGAGAAGAGTAAATGGAGTTTAGAGTAACTGAGCAAAGAATGATGATATAGTTGCGTGATGAATGTAGAACGGTGTAGGATGCCAAAGGACTGTTGTGAGTCATCTGAAGAATGATGCGACAAGTTAGAACTCTTGCTTGTGGCTAGCTTGTTGAACCTTTCAAGATTGATACTTCTTAACTTGCCAAAGTTGATCTGGAGAATGAATCTTAAGCCCTCAAATCCTACAGCTAGAGACAGCTTCTAGGTGGGAAATTCGCTCAAGAAGTTCATTTTTCAAAATGTTTCAATATTTATTTTATTTTAATTCCATTAAACCGTATAACCAAAGAAAATCTGTTAAAATCTTAACATTTGAAGGTATTAACTTTCAATAATAGCAACTCCTGAATAGTATATAGACTGATAAAAATAAGAACAAAAGTATTAGACAGAAATATAAGAAATCTTCCCTCGTATCCGTTTGTTCCTTCCATATATGTGTACTTTTACTATAAAGGATGGTTAGAGAAATATCGCTTTATTAATTTCCAAGTACCAAACTTGGATGATCTAAGTAACTTCGATAAAAATTTCAATTGCAACTTACGGTAGTATGATTTGTGGTAAGCTGATCCATATCTACTTTTCGTTATCTATTTTTTATTATTAAATATTTAAATATTTTTATTATTTCCTAACTCTTGAGGGGTAGCGGGTCCCACCGGCCCCCCTTTGCTACTCGCATGGTTCCTTTTATAACTATATAAGTTACAATATTACATAGACCTAGTTTTAAGAACAAAATACTGATATAAAAGGAAGTTATTGTCTAAATAAATGTTTCAAATGAACATTGTATCCACACCAAATGTTTGCTGAATGGGCTTTAAACCTGGCTAAATCATGCATGTCCATGGCTCATATTTTTTTATATTTCCTGCCATCGTTTCGGGAATTCCAATGAAGTTTTTTACAACGAAGAATGTATTTATTTCTTCAATATATTGCTACATATATGTAAATAATCTTATACTAGCTAAATTTCCTCTACAAATCTGAAGCTTTCAGATTAAGTTTATAAAAGAAAAGGAGACCTTCCTCGAAGGTGACGATAGCCGAACATCTGATAAAATCTATTTATTAGAATAAACTTCATAGTAGTGTGATTCCCACTACCTATTCAATTAGTTTCCTTCCTCTGAATAATTAGATAGTTCTAAGATAATAATATTTTAGACACAATATAATTTCTAATTATTCCTACAGGACCTTGTGTGGCTGGAGTTGTGGGATTGAAAATGCCAAGGTATTGTCTGTTCGGCGATACGGTGAACACTTCTTCCAGAATGGAGTCAAATGGAGAAGGTTAATAGATTGTTTAAAAAAAAAACTCATGACCAACTTGGCCATTAATTAGATTAGCTAAATTACATTAGGACCCCCCAAAATAACTTTTTTTTTTTTATTTTATTTTTCAGCATTAAAAATCCATGTGTCTCCTTACACCAAAGAAGTTCTGGACACATTTGGAACTTTTGAATTAGAATTAAGAGGAGAAGTTGAAATGAAGGTAATGATTAGATATTTTCCGAATTCCTAAAATTATTAACCCACAGATCACTTTCTATTATTAATTAATGTTGTAAATTAAACTTATTATTTATTATATCAATTTTTCCAAAAATTAATTTCGGATTAAGAAGGCTCAAAAGTATTATTAAGCTTTCCCTAAATTACCCAGTTTCGGAAATCTGTCTTCGCATGAGGATTATGTCAAGAAAGAGGAATAAGAAATCCTATTCGAAACTTTCAAACGACCTACTTTTTTATCAAATGTGGACAAATTTTATCCTAATTCTTACTTTTTTACAATAATCTTAGTCGTTCTTAATGTGGCACTATAAAAAAGATTAAAATGCGAATTTAGAAGAATTCATTATCAAAACTCCCACAAAAATGTATAAACAGAAGTAGGGGATAATGTAGGTATTAAGTGCATCAAATTTAAGTGTTCCTGGAACACTACGGCTCTCCAAGATATGCTGCTATCGCAGCATAATCAAATTGAATTTGTTCAGTAAAAATCTGAACAAATATAGTAAAAAATGTGTTTAATTTTTTTTTTTAAGCACAGGCTAATTCCAAAAACATTCCGTTCATCTTCAATAGATATTGAAATATCGGAAGGGTTGAGGAAAAAAAAGTTTTCATTAGATTTCAAAAGCAGTGTACGATTTAAAAAGCAGAACAGACTAGGCACTAACATCCGAAATATAGCACGCCATTACTGCGAGAATTTTGGAAGAATATTTTTGCTGATACCGATTTTTTCAAAGAAATTGTTATCAAATATTTACCTTCAAGATTCTATGCGATCTTGGAACTTGTTCCATTGTAAACTGGTTCGCTTTCATGATAAATGTTCCAATTTTTTAAATTTCTGAACCAAAATCAATCAATAAATATACTGTTTAAATCTACATTAGACAAGTGAAAACTTTACCGATTCGTTAAAATCCATAATTATAATAAATTTAAATATTCCGTTAAAGTCCCCTAATTATAACATTAAAAAAGTTTTCAACCTTTAATATTAGTTAACATGTATGGAATCTAAAGATTCAAAACATATACCTTAACTTGATATTATTGTTACCAAAACGGTTTTTTTACTAATTTTCAATTTTTCTTATGATTCAAAAATTTAAAAAACTTAATATAAAATATTGGCTAGTAGTTTACTTTTCTTATTGCATGTTATTATAACTATTTATTAATTTAAATAGGGTAAAGGAAAGATGACCACTTATTGGTTATTGGGTGAGAAAACTTCATCAATCAGTGGATCAACTGGAGGCGAACTTGGCGATAATTTAGCTTCTGTTCCAGTAGTCTCTACACCGTATACGCCGGTAGCCACAATAAGGTATCTACCACCTTCAACAACACAACAACAACAGTCAACAACAAATAATAGTATATCAACAACAGTGACCGCTGCAACAACTATGGCAACAGTAGTACAACCAAATAGCAATAGTATATCAAATGTTAAATCAACATCAAACAATAATCCAGTAAATCATAACAATGTGACATCATCTACACCACTTTTACAAGGAGATTCTACATAAAATGTTTATTTAGGCATATTTAAAAAAAAAAAAATAATAATAATAATCATTTTCACAAGGAAGTGCAAGCAGCGTTCCTAGGCCGGTCACACAGGGCTCATTAAAATTGTAAAGAAAAGAGTAACAAATATATATATATATCAATTGTTATTTGTCTTTGTATCAGAAGAAATATACATGAATTTAAAAAAAAAAAACTGACTACTTCACGCTTCACATAGAGAATAATATATATTGTAAATATATTTCTAAAATAATAATAATAATAATAAATAATTAAAAAAATAAATAAAAAATAGGAGAAATAAAACAGTAGAAGATATTATTTTGCGTATTTAACCATTTATGTACATACAAATTTAGGATAAATAAATAATATATATATATATAATTGTTTAGCGACTAAATAAGTTTAAAACACAAAAGACCAAATAATTGTTTTTTGTCTTCGAATTTATAGTGTGAATGTTTTGAAATCGCGAAACCGGGTGTGAATGAAACGTTTTTATATTCTTACTTAAAAATGTTTCTGTTTTTTTTTTTTTTTCTTCTTTCTTCTACTTCGTTTTTTAATAAAATATATGTATAAATTACGATATTTAATTTATATATTTAAAAAAGAGAAAACATTAATAATAAATACATTAGTAAGGTACTTAAGAATTATATAGGCAGTTTAAATGATCTCAAAAAAAAAAAATAAAGTGTGTTTTCCAGAATAATCTAATCCTTAAATCGTTAAGCAAAAATAATACAACTT
Organism: Triatoma infestans; assembly: GCA_011037195.1. NCBI lineage: Eukaryota > Metazoa > Arthropoda > Insecta > Hemiptera > Reduviidae > Triatoma > Triatoma infestans. Next base: position 22,896 of record JAAEAF010008718.1, on the reverse strand, counting down.
GTATCTATCAAATGTAATGGTGATATTTCTGTCAAAGAAAAATAATAATTATTCACAGCTGAAAGCAAAAATATTCTTAGGAGACTGATTTATAAAACAAACATTTTATTTATTTATATAATAGCCTGACTAAAAATTATGACTCCTTCATGTTAAAGCAAAATAAAAACAAAATTATTGGAAAAAACAGGCTCTTTTCACATCAGTTGTTTTTGTTGTGTTTGTGTTGTGTTTTCATATAAAAGAGTTGACCAATTAAAAAAAAAAAAAAAAAACACATAACTGTCAGCAGTTTATTTAATTACAAAGCAAGCATTATCACTAGCAAGACAACCCTAACAAAATCTATTAATTCCATTTCCTTGACTGTGATTCCATTTCCAAACTGCAGATCGGGTTTATTTATAACAAATGTGTTTCGTTTTCTTTGGCTACACTGAAGAAGAGACATAAATAACGAAGGAAGTTATAATCAAATCATAGGTTTATAGAAAGAATGGCTCTAAAGCCTATTATGGTTCCCTACAGTGTCTGTACTTCATTCACAAAAAAAAAAAAAAATATTAGGATGTATAAGCAAACATAATCATAATCTAAATAAATAAATCCAGGGCCGTATTCACACAACAAGCATTATATTAGGGTCTTGCGTTTGGAAGGGCCTCACAAATTGGATTAATTAATTATACCTACTTCGTTTTTTTTAAACAAATAAGAATAATGCTTCCTCTAGAATTAAAAATTAAATTGTATTCTCTATATCTTTCCAGAATTTCTTGTTAAAAAAAATTAAAAAAGTATTGTCCATGTTTTTAGATTTTTTTAACATTTATATTTATATAAAAGAATTTATTGACCGTTGATGAAATAGGTTATGAAGAAATTTATTTCAATTTTTTCATTACCAAACGAAACTGTGGAACTTGAATAAAACTTTACTCCAAAAGTAGGGCCTCAAAAAAATGTAGTTAGGCCCTCACTCATCTTAAATCCCATAAGAAGTGGCTTGGGTATCCACTAGTCTCTTAGACAGTTCCCAATCACTTATTATGGAGTATGCCTGTATTGTTTGTCTGGCTAATAAAAAGATATCTTTCTCGGTTCACGTGTAAGTAAATACGATACAAAAGAAATTTTGGAGGTTCTCAGGTCTACAACTGCATTTTTCCCTCTCAAAGTAAGAAATATTTCAAAAATTCTCACTTCTCAATTTTGTTCAGGATTCCAACCAACCAGACACTTGGACAATTTACTGCTTTGCAGTGAAGAATACAATAAATTGTTAAGGGACTAGTTCCACATGAGGTAGTTTGGATTTTGGATAAGAATTATTTTAATTTTTTTTTTTTGCGTACTTTTTGTCTGCGTTTTATTGTATTGTTTTTACTGGGTATTCACTTCTTCTTTTTTTTATATTAGCCTCAATCTGTTTTTATATGTGAAAAGGATTGATGCCCAACTTAAAACCTGTTCAACATAAAGTTGGATGTCAAATCTTGACTTCAGAAATTCTTCAAAATGAAATCGCCATAACATTCCTTAGCCATCCCTTCCACACCCATGGTGGTTCCATGTGAAAAAAGACCTGCAGTTTCCATAATATACCAATTTACAAACAAAAAATTTCCACACTACAATAGGCTTAGAGGCATAACGGCTTCTTTCTCTGATTTAAATAACTTTCTGTTGTAGATGGAAATCTTATAAGTGTAATCTAAAATTTTCTATTTCAGTATTAATGAGTGAAAATATACCTTTTTTATATATAATTATAATGAATTTGAAATCCTTTAATGTCGATTTGTGTCTTCCTTCATAAGAAAAAAAAAAAAAATTGTAAACACACATGACAAAATAATAAAACTTTTTTTTCTTCCTTCCTTTTTCGCTGAATCCTCAAAAAGTAAGAGAAAAAAAAAAAGATGTCGTATCACTAAATGTTTATAAATTCATATTTAAGAGAGTTATATTTAATGAGAAACAAAAATCTGATTTAAGTTTATAATTTTTAGATTTCAATGTTGAAATAATAATAATAATAATAATAGTTTATTATTAAAATAAAAAAAAAGAAACAAGATTTAATAATTAGTTAATAAAAAAAAAAAAATTGTTATTTCTATAAGAAGTTAAATGTAAATAAAAAATATAACAAAAGAAAAATATACATAATATATGTTTTTTTGGACTTAATTTCTTTCATGTTTCCTTTTGTTTATAATTATTTCCTGTATAACAATGTATACATTTCATTAAAGGTATGAATTGTTGGTAATATTTGGATGAAAAATTGAGGGATGTTTTTCTCGTACTGGTTGGAAAATTAAGTGTTGAAATTTCTCAATTCAATATATTCAACATATTGAACAACATCGATATTGGCTTGAGCAACTATTTTCCCTTGTGGAACCCCTTGAAATTATATAAAAAACAAGACAGGCTCACCTTTCTCTCATCAGGGCCGACTTACACCGTAAGCACAAGTTGGGCCTCACTTCAGAATTAGAAGAATAACTAAAAAACCCTCTATTCTTATTTTATTTTTTTTTACTTTCTCTTACTCCTAGTAAGAGGAAGTATTGTAATCGTGTCAAATTTTCGATATCGAGTTTTCACCGGAAATATCCGTTTTGAGGTCCCCTGAGTCCAAAAAAGTGGTTTTTAGCAATGGTCTGTGTGTGTGTGTTATGTATGTATGTGACAGATAGCTCAAGAACGAAAAACCGTAGAAAGTTGAAACTTGATATTCCGTTTAAGTATCACCCCGTGGGATCTGACACTACGTTATCTATAAAAATTCCTCAACCGAAGTACCACTTTACTAGTTGGATTTTTTACTTTTTTGCGATTTTCTCAAAAATGGCTCCGACGATTTTCTTTAAACTTTAAACATCAACCACACATACAAAGAGCTACAACTTTTATTAGAAACATTTCTCCGGGAAAATGCATTGAAGGGCACTTTTGGGGGAGGGGTGGGGTTAGGTTTCCATCTAAAGTGCTATTTCAGTTTATTAGACAATTCTGTCATCTAAATAATGTTAATTAGAATTAAATATGTTGTTGAAATTCCGAGTTTGAAAAAAATCGGATAACCGGAAGTGCGTTTACTTTACCACTTTACTAAATGATTTATTCACTTTTTCGCAATTTTCTCAAAAATGGCTCCGACGATTTTTTTGAAACTTCGTATATAAACTAAACATGCAAAGATCTACAACTTTTATCTAAAACATTTCCCTGGAAATTCCTTTAAGAGCACTTTTAGGGGAGGGGTGGGGTTAGATTTTCATCTAAAGTGCTATCCTAGTTCATGATTATACAATTCTATCATCCAAACATAATTAGTTAGAAATAAATAGATGGCTGAAATTCCGAGTTTCAAGAAAATTAGTAAACCGGAAGTGCGCTTTACTGAACAGTTTTTTTTCAGTTTCGACGAATTTCATTAAATGGAGTAGAGAAAGTTGGTGTGAGTGTATCACACCAGATTTTTTTTTAATTTAAGGCGCGCCAACATCTATGGTCAGTGGCGCCCAGAGCCTTCTGAGTGCACTGCTTCTCTCGTTACAGACAACACTGTCCATCACCGGACAGTGAACTGTAGAGGCTCCTAGGAAGAAAAAATCTAAGGGTAGCAGCACAGCTGGACTCGAACCTGCGGGCCTCCTCGTGGGAGCCCCAGTGCGCTAACCACTCAGCTATTCCCTTCCCTCTCTTTTCTTATTATTAGGATTTTTAAAAAATATTTACAAAATTTACAGTTAATTATAAAACTACTTGTGATGCCTCCCGGTTTTTAAAAAAAAAATTGACATTACCGATAAAATTTATAGAATAAAATCTTGAAAACTATTTATTACAGATAAAAAAAAAAGTTACTAACGACATGTCCCTTCTTAGTTTTAGAATAGAATTCAATCAAATAAGACATCAGATATTTCAATTGAAATATTTGGACTTCGTTGGAGACAAACCTTACTCAAGTGGCACATTATAAAACAACGCATATTTTACTTACTTTTTCTTATTATTCCATGCAACCCTATTTGTGGACAATTAATAGAAAAATCTGGATTTTGAATTTGAAACATTCATATGAATTCCGAAACTTTCAACTTTTGTAGCCGGTTAAATTGAATCAGGTTTTCTGAAAAGAGGTTTCTGATATAAATCTATAAAAAAAAAAAAGAAGGTATTTTCAAGAAAGAGTGTTTGTTATATAAGATTTTGTTTCAGGGAAATATTACAAAACAAATACATATTATAAAATGAGTAAAATGATACAAATGAATAAATATTATGACTCATTAGACGTAGTATTGCAGAATGATTTGCTTAAAAGAAGCCGATCAGCAACTAGATTCCTAATGTAATGTAAACTTAAATTATTATTTTTTTATTAATATATAATTATTACTTTGATATTATATTTTTAGTTGCCCTTTATTAAAATACAATGATATTATTCATTTTTTTTTTATAATTCTCACTTAAAATTTTCATTGACAATATAATTACTGGGCTGCAGATATTTTTACTTTCTCTTACTGTTATTAAGAGGAAATATTGTAATCGTGTCAATTTTCACCGTAAATATCCGTTTTGAGATCCCCCGTGTCAATAAACAAGGTTTTTATTGCATTCATATTCCATGATCTTTTCATTTTTTCTTGAGTAGAAAAATAAACAAAAAAAAAAGCGACTGGTATGCGAAGAAAAGTAATTGGCGAGATCCACAGCTTCCCGTCCTTATTCATTATCCTTTCTAGGTCTGGTTTTGTGCCTTCATTATGATTTTTTACGCTGGCATCTAAGCTGATCATTACAAATAACTGGAATATTTTAGAGGATAAAAAAAAAATAAAATGAAGCAATAAATACGTTAAAATGTATATTCAGAAGAATAAGGCAACTAACAAGCAGTAGTACAACAATGTAAAGATTATTCTAAAAAAAACAGAAGTATATTTCTACTTTTTTTTTTGTTGATTTTAAAATATTGCCAAATTTTTATCTTTATTACTATATTTAAAATATTTCATATAAAACACATCACATTGCACTTTCTTAGGCTTCAATTACATTTATTCACCAACAAAAGTTATTTATATATTTATTTAATAAACTTTATCGGTGAAATCATATAACAAATAATATAATTTGTACCTTTAATCATTAAACTTCCATCATTCTTTGTCCAATTAACTCTTGTTATTTTACTCTATTATTATTATTTCTTTTTAATCAACAATATAATCATATAAATTTTTCTCTCAATATCCATATATTATATTAAATATATATATTTTCCTTTTTTAGAAAAATAAGAAATAAAAAACAAATCTACTGTGTATTATTTTTTTTTTTTTTTAAAAAACATTAACCTGGAGGAAGCAATTAGATAAATGTAATTAATGGAAAGATGGCAAAAAGGCACTACAAATCACTGAGAAAATTATTTAAAAAAATCTATTTAATAGTTCAATTTAGACTATTATTTAACTAAAATTTCATTTAATAAAACAAAATAAAAATTAAAAAAACCATTTCCTAAAAAAAAAAAAAAATCTAAAAAAGGAATAGATATGCCATCTTATTATTTTTATTGCGTTTAGACCTAAACAATTTTTTGATACATTTATATATTGATTCTTAAATACTAAAAAAATAAAAGTGATGGTTTAGTAAGTGGTAGTTTTAATTATAAAAAAAAAAAAAAAAACAAAAAAAAAAAAAAAAAAAAAGAGAGAAGAAGGTTATTTTAACGGATTAGATAAGAATATTCTTGAATTTTTGAAATATATATAAGTAAAGTTTTAAAAATGTTATGGAATGAAGTTTTTTAATCCCGCAAAAAGAAAAAAAAAAAAAAAATCCGAAGAAACCACTTACATAATTATCAAGGGAAAAACATCAAATTACATTTTTTTGGCCATATTACATCACATAGATATATATATATAATCAATAATTAACAAGCACTTCAAAAACAAACAAACACACCATTCATAATAATTACCAATACAAAACAAACAACAGCCTAAAAATTTATATTTTATACGATAATATGTCACCACGTAAGAATGGAAATTTGAATAATCCTAGGTATTAACCTGGGTTCATAAAGTCGTTTCACAAAACAGAAAGAAAGTTTTTTTTTGTTTTTTTTTAAACATAGGTCCGGCATATCAATTTGCTCAAAAGAATATCTAAGCTAACAAGATCAATAAAGGAGCGGGGAAACCTGTAGATATAACAAAACACTTTCTGATATCTTTTCGTCTCTTTTATGTTCAAATTAGAAAATCTTTTTAACCAGTAGCAGATGATTCCAACACTAGAAAGGGGACCTGATTCTGAGGGAAATATCAAATTTGTTAACGGGGAATTCAGTGGAAATAAAATTATGGCGGCTTCTAGTGTAGGAAACCTTCACTTTATTAGTGGCATAATGAACAAACATGTTTATATAGACATTATGAAAAGACACCTGAAAAAAAAGTGTGGAAAAGCTGGGGCTAAAAGACAAATTTTGTTTTTATCAGGACAATGACCCCAAGCATACTGCCATGTTAGGTAATGGAATGGCTCCTTTATAACTCCCCCAAAGTTATAAAAACTCCTGCACAGTCGCCAGATCTTAATGTTATAGAATACCTGTCGGCAAAATTGGAGATGGAAATAAGGAAAAATGAAATTTCCAGCAAAGACGACTTGAAGAAATATTTCCTCGAAGAATGGATCAAACTAAGCGCGGAATTCACCAAAAAACTGGTCAACTCCTTTCCAAACAGGCTAAAAGAAGTGGTAGCAAATAAAGGATTGCCTACGAAATATTGAAATTAGTTAATGGTATTTCAAATTTAATTTAATAATGTTTTGCATATGATGCTAAACACTAGAGAACTACATTTTTTTATTTTCTCTTATTTTTTTTGAGGGGACCATCTATTGTGCCTACAGCACCCAAGCAGATGTCCCAGGTTCATCTGGTTGGTCTCTACAACACCTCCATCAGGTTAAGATTCCTAAGGAATCCTAATAACCTGTAGGCTCTAGGGAGCTGTATATATTCCCCTCCTCCACCTGATAACTACCCAGGTTGGAGAATTACATTAAAACTGTACCTTCTTTAACCATTGTAAGTCATAAGATTTTTTTTTCGCTTTAGAACACAAATTTATCTATGATTTTGTCCATATACTTCCTTTCTATGTGCTGACCAGTTTCGTATGTTCATCCTCGCTAAAGTTTGGTTGAGCAATACCGAAATGACATTTATTCCGCCAAACCAAACTTTAACAATGGATGAAGAAAACCTGAGACCTCAAAAAAAAAAGGAAGCAGGCTATTCGGCGAAAAAATCGCACGAGATATTGTCCAGCACTAAGTATCGTAACACAGATTCATGAAAACTTTAATTTGATATTCTATATGAAGTTAAAAAAAAATACAATTTATCTCAAAGAAGATTTTATGAAACTGCTGTAGCAGAGAAAAGGGTCATGTATTTTCAATAACACAACCAATTTGAGTTTCACCAAGTGGTGGATTGTGGATCAGGTGTCGGCAACCACCTACAAAATACGATTATCATTGCGGAAGACTAGCTAGCTGTTGCTAACTAAGCAACAGTGGAAAGAAACTTCAATGTCCACTTAAGCTTGGAAGAAACAATTTGGGAAATATTTTAAATCGAAAAGTATTGCAGAAATATTGTTAAGAACAAAGGAGCGGCTGATTTCATCTGCCAATTCAGGTGAATAAAACTAAAATTAAATATAAAATAAACTTCAAAAACAAAAAAATTTGCAGAGAATGTTTTGATTCTCAAAAAAAAAAAAAATAGTGGGGAATTTTTTGAACAAACTTGCTAGCAGCCCCCCCCCCCTCAGTTGAGATGAAAATTTGCCCATTAAATTATTTGTTATAATGAGAAAAAAAGCTTATACCGAAAGCCAAAATATTTTTATTACCAATTACAATAATGAAGTGGTAGAAAAATGTGTGCTTTAAAAGATAGCAATATTAACTTTTAATTTAAAAAAAAAAAAAAAAAGTTTAAGGATCACCACTTTTAAATCCTTTTAAACGAGGGAAAATTCCATTTTTGTTATAACAAAATATTTACGGATTTTTAATTAATTACGACAAGATAATTTTACAATGCCGTCAAATATCAAAACCTCCAAAAAAATTATAACCTCTGAATTATTTATTCAGTTCACATTCAGCTGGCAGATTCAAACATTCAGTTTTATCTATCGTTATCAACTATATGCTTCTCAAATATGGTTTGCCCCCCATATTCATAATAATGGATAATACCCAGTCAACCTAGAATTATCAATTTCTAAAAATTTACCTATAACATAAATATTTGAAAATCAAATAAAATATAAAAAAAATAATTAGTACTACAAAAACAAAAAAAAACTTAAAAAATTAATTATGCACTAATTAAAAAAAATCAAGGGACCACTAAATCTTCACAACTCACATAAAAGTAATTTATAAAAAATTCTAATGGAAGTACAAGGGTTTTTCATTTCTAAAAAAAAAAAAAAAGAAAATTAAATGGAAAATTCATTTTTGTTTCTATTTTTTTTTTTTTTTTTTTTTTTTTTCTTTTTCATATTTTCTATAATGAAAGAATAATGGCACCTTAATTTCCTTTTATCAATCTATATATATTATTAAATTTACTATATTCTATTTATTTATTTATTTATTTTAAAGTTAAGGCATATCTAAGGCTAAATGTTTCGAAAGAAAATAAATTCCTAATATTTCTTTAATAGCCGAAATCTTTTTAAAGATAACTAATAAAGTTCACAGATTTAATTTTTTTTTTTTTTTTTAATTATAACGGTGCATTTAATAATAAAATTAAAAAAAATGGAGGACAATTATCTTGAAGAAAATACACGTTTAATAGACTTTTTTTTACTCTATAGTTTTTTTTTTAATAGAAAATTTTATTCTAGAAGACCAAATTCCTACAATAAAAATATATTTTTGCTTACCTTTCTTTTATTTGTAAAAAAAGAAAAAAAAAAAGTTAGATTTTAGAAAGTAAGATTTTAAAAAAGTTTACTTTTTCAAAAAAAATGGCACATTATTTTTTTTTTTTTGTTAAAAAAAAAAACATGAATATATTGTTTAACTAATAAAATCCTGAGTTATTTCCAAAAAAAAAAAAAATAAAAAAATATTAAAGAATAAATACATCACTGGAAAAAACAATAGAAATCAAAAATATCAAAAATAAAAATTAAACAAAAAAAATTTATATATATTTATATAAAGACCTCTCTCCATACTTCTTCTTCTTGATCCTTGGAATCTTTTTTTTTTTTAATTTTTTAATGTTTTACTTTTTTTTATATTATAATACTACTTTTTATTTTTACTTGTACGGTGTCATAAATTCTTGAAAATCAATATTATCTTCAATGCTGGTGAAATCACCACCACAAAATAGCTCCAAATCACCGGCTGACATGTAACTACAAACAAAACAAAAAAGACACAACGAGTCAATATTCAGATAAAGTATTTTCTAATTTTTTTTTTTTTTTTTTAATTATATGCTTTAATTTATCAAAATATAAAAGATAATAATAATATAATACTTGGATGAAGCAAAAAAATATTAAAAAAACAAATAAAATAAACAAACAACCTGGAAATGAAGTTAGTACAAAATAAATTTAAAATAAATGCATCACCAAAAAAAAAAATTAAAAATAAAATACATAAATAAAAAATAATAAAAAAAAAAAGTTCAGAAAAAACAAATCTGCTATTTGACTATGTTGTTGCTCACATATTTGCAGTCGCAAAACCACAATACAATAAAACAATGATAAATGAAAATTAAATTAAAAAAAAAAACACATAAGCCATAAAACATAATAAAAAAAATTAACAATTTTAAAAAAAATAAATATAAAAAAAAAGAATTTTTTAAGTTTTCAATATTTTGTAAAAATTTCTTTTTTGTTTTAATTTTGTATTGTTTTTTTTTTTTTTTAAATTCATAAAACTAAAAAATTAAAAAATAAATTAATAAAGCAAAAAAAAAATTAAAATAAAGGTACACCACAAGTCATAACACATTACTAATAATTTTCTTTTCTTTTTTTTTTTTTTTAATTTTAATTTTCTTAACATTTATTTTAAAATACATGAATATCCATTATTTTTGTTTGTTTTTTAAATTTCTTTTTACATACAGAAAAGAACTTCAGTAGAAAGTTTTAAATTTCCAAATTTATATATTTTGATTGCACTTCAATAAAAAAAAAAAATTAAAAAAAAAAAACATTTTACTAATATTTTGGTGAACATTAAAGAGATTTGGAAATTCCAAAAAAAAAAAAAAAAAAAAATTTGGTATACATTTAACAACACTAATTTTTTTTTTTTTATTTTCTCGTATTTTTCTTCATTTTTTTTTTTTCTTTTTTCAAATAGAAGCCATTTTTTTTTCATTCTATTTTATTACTTAATTTTGTAACCATTAAATTTTCCTATTTAATATTTTATTTGTTTCCAAATAAACATTAGACACTTATGAAAAACACTTAAGTATTTATTGTTTTTTTTTTTATTCCTCAAGTACATTTTTTTTTATTATATATATATATTTAAAAAACCAAAAATGAATACAGCAAAGTAGAAGATTTTATTTCTTATTTGCAGAACACCTAAACTACATGGATTTACTTATTTTTTTTTTGTTTTTTTTTTATTTTTTTATTACTAGTTTCATAAAGCTTACAGTAAATACAAAGAAAAAAAAAATAACAAAAAAAGAAAAAAAATTAAAAAACCCTGTAAATTCACCTCTATTTATTGTAAAGAGATATTTTAAATGATTATTCAATGCCTAATGTAATCAAAAATCATCATGCAGAGTCAGTCTTGGCAGTTAACAATTTTTTGAAGCTTTTATTTATTTATTTATTTATTTTTTGCTTTTAAAAATAAGAATAATTTTTTTTTGTTTGTTTGTAATTTTCCAAGTCCAGTATTTTGTTAAAAAAATAACTTACTGATAAAGATATATATATATATAATATATATTTATATATAGAATATATAAAGAGGAGAATTTTAAACACTACCTTCAGTTTTAAAAACTTTAAACAGAACATTTCTCTCTATATATTTATAATGTTTAAGTTTTTATTAATTTTTTCTATTTAAATATAAAATATTTATTTATTATCTATTATAACACTTGATTATTAGAATATAAAAAGAAAAGTAGCAATTTATATTATGAATCAAGAAAAAGTTCCGACTATGTTTATAAAAATCTGATATATATATATATAGAGCTTTGCCAGATGAATTAGAAACCGATATGTAAAAAGACACTAGCCGAACGCTGTTTCTGCGGTAAAGAAAAGGTAGCATAGCATGGAGCAGACACTTAGGTGGTGCTAGCTCTGCATAGTGTCGAACCTTCACAGTCCGTATTTGTTGACTTCTTTATTGTAATAGTTGCCAATTTTTTTGATGATGTTATTTTATTTTTTTCTTTATGATACCGTATTTATATATATAAAAAAAAAAAAAGGGGGTACTTGAAGGAAGATTTTGCTGGCAAAGTTTAAGATTCAATATCAGAGGAATTTTTTCCTCTTTTACTAAAACAATAAGGATTTTCAATGTAAAAAAAAAAAAAAAAAAAATATAACTATTTAAAATTAATGTTAAAATAAATTTAATTCAAGTAATTTTAAAAACTAATTAGTATTCCATCAATAAAAAACTCATTTTATGTTGTAAGGGAGCTTGTTTTTTTATTCCACTCAAAATATTTTCCGAACTACCCACTGCTGACAAATATATACACTAACGTTCTCATATTAGTTACACTTATTTCTCGATTATTTTTTTTTTACAAAGAATGTTTCTGGCCTAACCAAGGTCTTATTTAACACTTTTTTTTTTCTTTACATATTAACTATTACTGTCTTATTTAGGTCTTAAAGAGATTGCTTTGGAGTTTTAGAATCCCTAAATCTCTAACGTATCACCTGGCATTCATTATTCAAAACTTAATTTCAAAAAAACAGTTGAAAATATGTATAGACTTTAAATGTCTGTCGTGGCCAAATAATAATCATTGATCATTAATTTGATTTGTTGTTTTGTATTGTTTTGTAATATTAGCACTAATATTACAAAACTGTAGCTTATACTGTATGTTTGTTCAAAATCACAATTTCTATAAAATCTCTCTAAGGAATATTCTAATCGTTCAGAATTATCTCGCAAACACAATCACCTGTTTGCATCTAGAAAATAGCCTTGGAGGAGTTACTAACAATTGCATTTTAACTTATACAATTGGTTTTTCAGCATTTTGCTGAAACGACTACAGTGTTGGGATTATTATGTTGCTGACTTAAAATTAAATGAGCGTATTCTGTTGGATTAGAAAGATGGAATATTTTAGATGTAGGTAGAAGTGTAGTTGAATAGAATTGGAAGCTTGGTTCCTTGAATTTTGAGGTAAATTGAGCCGCTGGTATAAACTGATGAAGCAACTCTAGACTTGCTTCGTGCGTTTGGCTACTAGTTGGGAGCATGGATGGGGGATAGATAGAGAAATATGAAAAAAGATATGGAGGACAAGTCTCCCCCCCCCCCTAAGAAAAACAAATTCGTTTCTATCTATTTATCTAAAGTATTTCTTCATGGATAGAAAAAAAGATTATTTAGATAGATAGTTTTGAGCCTTAGGCGGATTGTTCCACTAAGACTATTCATGCGTTCACAAAGTCCACAAGTAAACCTTATAATAAATGTCAATATTGTATTGTACTAATTAAGTAAATGTGAAAAGTGAGGAAAAATACAAATATACTGAACGCGAGTTGAAAAGAATCTGCTTTTAAAACTGATAAGCTTAGTCAAAGGCTAGGTCGTGTGGTGTATTTAAATGGATTAGTAGAGCAAAATTGTTTAAGGGTATGTGAAAAATACGAATATATATATATTTTTTTTTGTAATTATATGCAGTATTTTAGTAACATTTCGAACTTTAGTATTTGATTTGGCCTTTTTGCGCTTCTATTACAATAAAGAGATCTTTCTAAACATTGATAGTAAGTTTAAAAATCAATTCCAAATATTACACTCATAAATTAAAGACACCTTTATGCGAAAATAAGAATTTAACAAAATCTAGAAATACTTATATCACCATGCACTTTACAAGAAAAGATTTTTCAACTCTTGATAGTATAGTGTAAATCTCCAAATCCAAGATAAGTAAAAAAAAAAGATAATTAAAGAATATGACAATATACTTAATTTTTAATATATTATTTCCATGGGCAGTAATTTCCATAAATTTTCAATTAGTAACAAAAAAAAAAAAAAATTCTTATCTTTAAAAGCAATTGTAAACAGTTTTAATAATTGTCTAGAAAAAAAAAAACCACCCTGTATTAATTTTTTAAAAATCACGGCAAAAATGATCACATTTCTTTTCTTCTTGAATTTTTGTAATTACGGTCCCATAATTATATATTTATCTTTTTCTTGTTTCATCTTTCTTTCTTTCATAATTTTTTTTTTTTTTTTTTTTTGTTTTTCTCTTGTACCTAAATTACTAAAGGTTAACATTTTACCTTCTTAAAATTATTTTTTAATTTTGAGCACTTAATCACTTCCTTTGTATTAGTAAATTCTTTTTCTTCTTTTTTTTTTTTTAAATCTATAATATATAATATTGGTATAAAAATATGAATATTTTTTTTTTTCATAATATATATTTTATTCATTTATTTTTTTTTTTTATTAATTAATTATTTTTACAAAATAGTAAAATTAATTATTAATGGATGTACTTTATCCCCCAATTAACAGTATACAAGGTTTTTTTGAATTAACTTTTTTTTTTTTCTTTTTTATTAAAAAAAGTAACCAAATTAAATAAAACAAAATCTGACAAAATCTACCTTTGTTTAATTTTTTTTTTTTTTTTTAATCATCTTTGGTAAAAATTAGGCTACTTAAGTTGAGGCATTGAATAATACATATATTAAAAAAATGTAAAATCCAAATATAAGTTTGATTATTCCCAAAAAAACTAAGTAAGTAATATTCTATTTGGATTTTTATTTTTTTTTTTAAGTTCTTAATGAAAAGATATAAGTATTAAAAAAATAAAAACAGTTAACATTTATAAAAACAGTAAATGTGTCAATTAGAAAGACAAGTACGACTTTATCTAAAACCTGTTTTTAACAGTAATAAACTTCTCTATCATCATTATCATTATTACTACTATTATATTCCCAATGAATATGTAAACATGAATATTAATAAACATTTAAACTACAATTAATATTTAATAATTATTTTTTTACTTTGCTTTAAAATGGAGTGATACTTCACTTTTTTTTATTTGAGGGGGGGGGGGAGGAGAAATAAATCTCATTTATTTTAGAGAAAGAATTTTAACATGAAAATCTCTTTTAATTTCTGCGTTTTTTTTTGTTTTTTTTTAAATAGTGCTTAATAGAAGTTTTCTATTTGAATATGTAAACAACACAGCCAATCCGGTTTCATTTTTCTAAAAATAGTTTTGGTTTAAGATTGGTTTAATAAGATTGGTTTCTGATAATTTTTGGAACATCCAGCAATTTAGTATATTTAAGAGGCGATTAAGAAAATGTAAGATTACTCGCTAAATTATTAGCCTAACCTCATCCCAGGCTTATATCAAAAATTCTTTGCTTCAAGTGTACTCAAGTTTTTGAATCAGCCTTTCGTCTATTCCTTATTTTTTTTAAAATCAATATTGCGTTATTTGGACGCCGATTAGTAAATGTGACATATTCATTGTTTTTTTTTTTTTTTTTTAATAATAATATTTGTTATGTGAGTTTAAAGTTAAAATATATTCGGATTTACATTCAATTATGTTGTATTTACTTTCTTTTTTTTTTTTTTTTTTAGAAGTTCATGCTGAAAGAGAAATCTCTTATTGTCAGCGTATGTTTTAAATAAGCATTTATCTCTTGTGGACCTTCTACAAAGTCTGGATGAGGTTAAGTCTGGATAATATCATGCAAGAAAATAGCAAGTGAATCTGCTAATTCCAGGCTCATTATAAAAATGTCCGAAGCCCCTTTTGCAATAACCTAGGATGGATTTTCATTCGCCATTAAACAAAAAAATATCAATGATAAAATAATTACTCTTTTTTTTTTTTTTTTTTTTGGACACATGCAAAGAAAATTTAGAGCAAATAGTTCCGTTCTAAATAAAAACAAGTGGCCCAATTCTTTGCGGCATCACAAATAATGAAACTACGAGAAATGGACTCAATAGTCTAATCGAATAAGATTATTCGATGTCGCTTAGTTTTTTTTTTTTTTTTTTTTTACTAATTCTCTCTTAACTTCAATATATTGAATTATTTTCATTTACTGTCGTATAATTAAAAATATAGAATAACTAAAAAACAAAAATAGACGACTTATTATATTATTATTTTTGTTTGTTTGTTTAACTATATTTTATTTATGCATATATATATATATACACATATATATATACTAAACGAGAGCCTCTCACTTATTTAACACATTTTACAAATGCATTTTAGCAAGAAATAAAAAAAAAAAAAATGATAATAATTATAACAAAATATGGCAACAGCAAATAAAATATACAAGAATTTAAAAAATTATAATAATTATATATCAAATATATGTTATAAAAAAAAAAAAAGGTAAATTATTAAGAGATCCATAATTGCGACAAAATATTTAAATCTTTCTTTTTTTTTTTTTTTTTTTTTTTTTTATAACTGTCAAAGTGTCACTTATACCTCTGCCATGGAAATGCATACTTTATTGAAGTTGCTCTGTAAAATATGCAGCTCTAAAGTGATAAACAATGGTAATTATTTCAAGTTACCATATTTTAATATGTAAGTACATAATTATTGTATTCTTACATCACAAACTATGTAACTAAAATAGCCAACGACGATACCACCTTAATGTGGTGGGGGGGGAATGTACCAAAATTTGAAGTAAGGCTGGAAGAGATGGTTGGGTTCCATGGAACAAAAAAGAATTTGAATAAGATGTTTGTACAGCAATGGCCAGAGGAGTTTTTAAAGAAAAAGAATTATTTGTTGCTCTACGTTTCGGGTACCACTAGGTGCCCTTCTTCAGGAGCTCTTTAGGGTAGGAAAGGAGTGAACGCTGAGACTGAAATCTCCTCTTCGTTCACTCATCTTATACCCTAAAGAGCTCCAGAAGAAGGGCACCTAGTGGTACCCGAAACATAGAGCAACAAAGAATTCTTTTTCTTTAAAAACTCCTCTGGCCATTGCCGTACAAACATCTCATGGTAATTTTAAGACCTGACGATTTGAATATCATTTAAAAAAAAAAAAAAAGAAGAATTTGATTTGGTAAGATGTTACTATATTTACCTCACATTTTTCGTGAACAAAACGATGCAAAACAAAAGTTTCACTCACGCACAAGAAAAAAAAAGAAGTGAAAATTAACTAATTGGACTAACTCTTCAAATTCATAACAAACTACCAAATTATTATAAGTTTGTTTATTTACTAGCACTTGAAACACTTTTACAAAATATGATAGTTACAATCAAATGACCAAAAAGTTCTTACTTTGTTATGAAACACTTTGTCATTCAAATTAAAAACTTTTACTCATTTAATTTTAACCATCATATTTTACAAAATTATTGTATTATATTTCAGAAAATAATAGAAGGTTACCTAACTATTATTTCAATAAAATATTATTCTATATACACAACAAAGAATTCCATACAAACAAATGCCAGACATACAACAACAACAACCAAATCATACATACATTACGGATTTATTTAAAAGTAAAATTAACTTAAAATTCAAAAGTAACACCTATGTTAATTACGCATAACCGTAAATCAAATCACATTGACTCGATTCTATTTTTGGTCTTTTTTTTTTTTTTCTTTTCAAGCAGCATAGGAAATCTTTTTCTAATCTTGAAGATGATGGATAGCTTGAGTTGTTAAGGAAATTAAGATGCCAGATTTGTGGTTTACGCAGATTACCTTGAAAAATATTGTTTACTTCAATGAACAGTTTAACTGAGAGTTTTTAATCTCATTATAGGTTTCAATGATTTGGAAAGAGTAGATTTCCGTAATTCCCCTATATTTTAATGTGGAGTAGAGGTATAAATGGCTTGGACGACCAAAACTTAATTAATAAATCAGTGCCAGAAATTAAGCAATCTTTTAATGAACAACTTCAATAAAAATTGCTGTCCACTCAGTTGACTGTATAAATGTAACCTACACGTAATTGTCACAAGTCTTATTTAGTCAAAGTGTTATTTTTGAAAGTAAGAGGAATGTAGAGTATTCAAAACAAACAAAAAAAACCCAAGCAGTAAAAATTAAAATGCGAACAATTTGTGCCCAAACATTATCCATATAAAATACGGTATATGTATATAATATACTTGTAGTATAACATTTTCTATATTATGTAATGAAAAATATTTAATTTTTTTTTTTTTTAAATTTGCTATTTTCAATATATATATAATATTAAAATATTCCTATTTTAAGAAATAGAAGAGAATTATTAATTTTAACAAATTATTAATAAAAAGCTCATTCATAATGAATTTTTTTTTTTCTATTAATGTATAAATTATATATTTATATATATATCACCCATTAAAGCTTTACACAGAAAAAACATTGATTCATATCTAAAAACACTGACTAAAAAATAATAATATAGTATATCAAATATATACAAACAATAACCTTTGACGTTTGTATCCGTATGTGTTCTGCAGTAATGCTCTCGGCGAATTCAAACTTTTTTTTTTTTTTAATTATTTTTTTTATAAAATTTTATAAACAATGACAATATTATCAAGAAATTATTGTTCTTACAATAATACAGTAATAAAAATTTACAGTGGAATGAGTTTGAATTCTTAAGAGTGGAATGATTTTTTTTTTTTTTTTTTTGTTTCATCATATAAAGAAATTAAAATAATAAAATCACACACAAAACCAACAGACATTTTTCGTAACTTTTTTTAAAAGAAGAGTTATATGATACAGCAAAAAAAAGATACATTGCAAAATAAATTATACAACCACACTATACACCCCGGGCGGATATTTCGCCATAATATACCATACACACACAAAACACTAATACTTATATATAATATATAAATATAAATTTAATTTTCGGAAACTAACAAACAAATAAGAGCTGTACTTTATTTTTAATGATTTCTTCTTTTTTTTTTTTTAATTTTAATTAATGAAGGAATGATATTTATTCATGAATTTTTATAAGATAATTATATTAAGTAAAAAATCCATTTTTATTAAGTTTTTGAGTCATCTAAAAAAAAAGCTTTGATCGAGGAGCTCTATACAATAATATAAGGAGGAGCACAATTTATGTCATTTCACAAAAAAAAAAAAACAAGGTACTATATTTTGAGCATTTTTTTTTTTTTTTTTTTTGTATCTTTTGTAGTTTGTGGGTTTTTGGCCATAACGAGGATGCATGTTCTGGTGAAATTCTTTTAAAGGAACGTTCAAGAACAAATAACAAGGGAATTTTTTTTTTTTTTTTTTTTTTTAAACGAACAGATCCTTTACCTGTATCAATTTAATCTCATGTAATGAATGAAGTTATCACACATTGCAAGTTGTTTAAATAATTTGTCCCAATTTATTGTGACACAATATATATATATGTGACAATGATTTTTTTTGTTGGAACAGATTAGTTTAAGATTTCTAAACATAAAGTGTCAATGAGTTATTAAGTGATATACTTAAGCGATATTAACAGATTTCTCACAAAATTATATTAAAGGTAAAATAAAGAAATGGATTTTGCGTAAGAAGATTTTGTAGAGTAAAATACCAATAAACTATATTAATTTTTTTTTTTTTTAATTAAAACATCAGGTAGGAAAGATGAAAACAATAGCGCCCTTTCATTGAGAATGTTGAAATTTCAAATGCTAATATATTACCACAAGAAAGATTTCTAGGATAAGAGGAACTAGATAAAAAAAATTGTAAGTAAAAAAGAGTGAATTCATCAAAAGACTTATATGACAATTTAAAGTATATGCTGTTAAATTGCTACAATCATCATACAAGAAGAATTGCGAAAGATTTCCTGAAAAAAAAAACAATTTTAGCCAGGAAATCGCAAAGAATATGGAACAGGAGACGACAAAAACCAACTATAATTTGGATTTTGAAGAATTAAAACTTAAATGAGAAATTAAAAGAGATAAATCGGAAAAAAAAAATGGAGAAATAAGATTAAATTAGTTATACAAGTGTATTTTTTTGATCACAAAACTCATGAACATTGTAAACTATCAAAACTTATAATGCCCCACATTTCAGGGTGGACCTTCCAAAATGCTCAGAAAACTATATATTACTTTTATAAAAGATTTCTAAAGAAGTTTTTAACCACTTCTTTCTAAGATTCACTAACTGCTTGCCTTCATAGCAATCCTGGATTTGCAATTTCACTTTATCACTAAAAAAAAAAAAATACAAACACTTAACAACAAATATTAGATATAACGCGCCCCCGCTCTACACCAAAATCTGGAGTTTCGTCAGAATAATTCCTCTAATGTTTTCTAAAAATAAAAACAGTTCTTTCCAACAGTAAAAACCATTCCATTTACATTCGTAAGAACATGCATCCAAAGTAACCATATCTTATAATAGAATATTTAAAAAAAAAATAAATAAATAGAAAAGACACAGGCACAGCTCTTCAATAAAAATAATAATAATAATTTTGTTTTTCTCTCTTTTATTTTCTTTATAAGTGAGGAAAAAATAGGAAAAAGAAAAGAAAAATATTTATAAAAATGTAGATATCTTATAAATAAATTAATTTAAAAGAAAGAAAATATTTCGAAATAAAGGGTGCCATTTTTTTGAAATGAATTAACTGTGAAATTTTCTTATTTTATTTTCTATTATTATTATTATTATTATTATGTCTGTGAGTATTTTTATTCAGTCGAAAAATTGTTTTAAAAGTGGTTTCAAAACATGAAAATATATTCTTTTATAATTGGTGGCTCCCTTCACTTGAAAATACTGATGCGTTACTTCACTTAGTCTCGTGGTTTCTATTTAAATGTATTATCTTGTTGGTTTTCAGTGTTATTATTTACTTTATAGTTGTTCCAGCACTGAATGATAGCTGTTAACATAAATGTAACTAACAAATCTGTACAAAAATGAAAATATAAGAAAAAAAAAAACAAAAACAAATGGAACAAACACATTTTTCGATTGTAAAATAATAATAAAAAAATAAAAGGCAAAATAAAAAATGTCTGATAATTAATGTAAGAGAAAAAAATAAATTAAAAAGGAAAAGTTGATGCAATTAACTGTTTTTTAAGTTTCAAATATGGCAGACCCAGGTATATAAGAAAATGTTTGAAAGTACTTATAAAGCAAATTATAATACTTATAATGATTTCTCGAATAATGGAAGTGAACTATAATAACGAATAATTACGTCCGAATGATATAAATTAAAATCATATTAGCTTTAAATGCCTGTTTTTGTAGTGAAAAACTGCGAACGGAGCTCTAAAGAAAACCAAAAACTAATAGCGTGAAAACATTTCGCCAAGTACAAGAAAAAGTACTGATTGTTCTCGTCCTTAGAAAGTCGGACTGAAAACTGCAACTTCAATTCAAATGATTAATAAGAACATTGCTGAAGGCTTTCTTCCAACAAATCGTCTGTCATACACGTTCTTATCATTTTCTACTATTACCAACTCTTAAACTTCAACTTCACAAATAAATTGTTACATAAAGGTGTAACATTAATAGAAATAAAATTCAATTTTGATCTTAAAAAAACCCATGCATCTAATCTGTGCTATAATTGTTTCCGTAATACTTATGTAACTATGTAATCGGTAACATGTATTTAAATTCGTACGTTTTACTTTCTCTTATTTTTTTTTTTTTTGCATAGTCTTACACCATACTGCCAGCACTAGTGATATAGGAGGCCTAATCTCTCGATAACTTTAGCCGAACCTCAAGGTTTAACAGTTAACATCAAGTATTCATATAGTAGGTTCATGATTTCCACATTTTTAGAGAATATAATTTCCTCATGCAGAAAAGGAGCTTGCAAAAATTGTTAAAGCTCTTTAAATAATCTGTCCCTCCTTGCGAAAGTGAGGGCACTCCATTACTTTATGTTTGAGATCCTCCCGCTCATGGCATATCTCGCAAAACGGACTAATAGGTATAGGCATAATTGTGTATAGGTAAGCATCACAAATGCATGACTGGATTTCAATCTAATTATTGTTGCCACTATATGCCTGTTCAAATACATATAATACGACATAATTAAGAAAGTAAAAACTATTCGAGGGACATTTAATTAAACCTAAAGCCAGTTTCTATAAATAGAAGTAATTTTGCAAAAAAAAAACCTTGAAAGAAGGGAGATCATATTCTTTGGTATTAATTCATTTAGTGCGGAATTAACAAGGAAATTTAAAAATTATAAATAACGTTTACAAACAAAATAAATATGCACTAAATAATATTTGGAATGTACTACGTTTGAAACCTGAAAGGAAGATTAGAATGTAGCTAATTATTGAAGGGAACAAACTTATGATGGTACTTTTTGCTAGACTAAGCTGAGATAGTTTATTGTTAACATATGCCTGACAAATTAGTTTCTGGCTTTTTGGATTTATTTGGACTGCTGCTGGGATTAAGTTTGGTTTTTCTGTAAAGAAACCAGAGTAACCAAGTTTTGGACACCATAATCATCATTCCCACCTATCCGCTCATTACAGAATCCTTGAATAATAAATGGGCAGTCAAACATGCAAAGGAAATTCAAAGGAGGAACTTGTTCCTGCAATTTCTGCCTGAATTCCATGTATGTGAGAACATCGTTAAATGTATATTAATAAAGCAATTATTGCTAGGAGAAAAATGATTAAGTAGGAAAGGACAAAGCCAGGATACCTATAACCAACTTCGAGTCATTGCAAATATATGACTCTATATTTGTCAGAACATGGATACGTAACAAGTATATGTACAATCTAATGACGCTGATGTTTTTTAAATAATCGAATATACTCTCGTAATCCAGTTAGCAGAAATAGAGCAGTGTATTTTATCTCTTTCTCCATCTTTGAAACATCCGGAAAAAAATATTTTTTAAAGTCTCTTAATTTTGGACTATTTGCCAAATTGTGGTCATAAGATAAATAGCGTAGGCGTTAGATGATAAAAAAAAAAAAGGGTTCATACAAGAACTTCCAATGCAAAGCCGAAAGTAGGGCAACTTTTAGCGAACAATTAAACTATACTTGAGGCGTACATGCCGTTTATATTATGAAAATAAGTACCAAATGATTCTCTTTTTCCATTTTGTACACTGAGAAATAATATATTAACTAACAAACATATTAATCCTGTAATTTCGAGAATCCTTTAAAGGAATTACATTTTTACATTATTATTATTATTATTATAGTTTTCAAGAAATAGTTGGAAAAAACAAAAAAACTCAAAAACGCAAACCCAACAAACGTGATTTAAGCAAACAATAATAGAAAAAGATGTGGCGGTGATGATGATGATGATGATTATTATTATTATTATTATTATTATATTTTGTTTTAGAATCATTGTAGTAATAATTACCCGTTCATATTTTCGCCAACTACAGAATTAGCATCAGGTGATTGTGGTGGGAACATTGCATGCGGTGTTGGCGGTAAACTGCTACCTCCA
>JAAEAF010008716.1:0-30384 GCA_011037195.1 Triatoma infestans | reverse complement strand
AAATTTTTTTTTCCAATCATTTCTTTTAGTTGTGGCAGCAGTGTTTAAAAGATGATTGTAGTAAGAGGGTGAGGGGATAGTGGAGCACATCAAGATGTAAGTCAATGTTAGTAGAAAGAAACTTGTAGTTCAAGAGGGTGATACTTGATACAATATGAAGCCTGACTGCTTTCAAAGCACCGACCCTCTCTACACCATAGATCACACAGCATGTTAAAAGAGGGAGTAACACATAAAAAGTGTGGGGAAAAAATTGTATGTTTTGATTTGAGATTGTTATTTTCTCTCCTTTCATGAATGTTTAGGGGACAAACATTTCTTTTTATGTTAGTATACATGTTTTTGTTTTTTTTTCCTTTCAAGGATATATTTTCTAATTCATAAAAACATGAACCTGATGGTTTTTAATTTAAAATGGTTACTATTACTTTAGCAAGATTATGAAGTGATCTATAAATCATAAAAATAAAATAACTATGAGATAAAAAAAAAAAAGGTTTCATATAAAATTCTGCCTTAAATATAATAAAACGTTGAAGTTGCACGTCAGGAGATTAAAGAAAGTAAAAGCTAAATACACAGCTTCCCCTCAAATCTCTAGAATCATCTTTTCCTAGAAATATTTAAAATAAAACTGATAAATATTTACTAAGTACACAAAGTTCAAAGGAAGTTTGAAGGTAAAACATTCATGGAATTTATCAAAAAAAAGTAAAAACTGAAAAAATTGAAAATGGAAAAAACCTAACATCAATTATCGGGATTTCAGCAGCAATTTTAAATATTCGCTAAGAATTGTCCCTTTTCTAGAAGGAAGCCTCGTGTCACAATTTCCAAAGCCATAACTGGATATGCCGTAAAATTCACTCAAAATAAAAGTGATGTGAATGACAAAGTATAAAAAATGTCGTTGGATTGAATGAAATACTGTAAAATAACGGTGATTTTTTTTCCAACGCCCTCCATCAGATGTCGTGATCGGTGATTAGCACAATGTAAAGTCACCAGCATTATGAAAATCGGAATTGCCTTATTAGTTTTCAAGGTGTAACGTGAACCTGAAGAGGCTCAATACAACATGGGCGAAACGTGGGTTTCTAGCAAGTCACTGACGCGATCTCAATCCGGATACAGAACTAGTGTTTTTCACGAAAATGGCCGCGGAAATATAAAAGATCATATATATTTTTTTTTTGACAAGTAAAATAGAAGGAAATATCTGAAGTGAAACGATCAGACGATGTGCAGTTTCGGTAACTAACAATATATCAGATAAAAGTTTAGAATTATTTATGACAGTTTGAAATTAACCTCCCAGGCTAAGAAGTTATGATGAAATGACATTTGGAACCCTATTTTTTTTTTTTTAACTTAAAGGCGCATCAACATCCATGGTCATTGGCGCCCGGAGCCAGTGTACTGCCGGCCTCCGGACAAGAACACTGTCCATCACCGGACAGTGAGCTGTAGAGGCTTCTAGGAAGAAAAATATCTAAAGGTAGCACAACTGGACTCGAACCCGAGTCCTCCGCGTTGGAGTCCATTTAGCTATTCCTTTCCCTATTATCTGCAGAATATAGACTGCAGCTATTCCTTAGCTTAACAAAATTTTTCTTAAAAATGCTCCAAAAATTGTAGGCAGTTCATTGCGAGTGTAGTAATAAATACACAAGATTCAATAAGAGTCGTTAAATCAAAAGAAAAAGATAAAGAAACTATAAAAAACATTGATAAAATAACAGTTAGACTGAATTTAACATATATGTACCTTCCTCTTAGCTCCTCAATACCTTAAGACATACCTATATTTTTGGTTGGGAACACAATTTTAAAAGATCTCATACGAACAGTATTTCAGTTTCTTTGCACCTGTTAAAATTGCATATATTTTACTTGTTCTTACCGTTGAAATAGTGGACAACATAAATTTGAGAAATTTCAGATGACAATTTTGAAGAAAAAGTTTATATTATAGATTGAAGGATAACTGTTGAAGCCATTCATTCTCAGAAGAAAATATTTACCAAAAAAAAAACAAAACATAAAAGTCATATATTTTACGATATTCAACTAAAAAAGCGACTTAAAGAAAAGCCTACAAGTGTAGTTATTTAAGAATAAATAATAACTTCTTGGCTGAATTTAAATTGAAATTTGCATATTAGGGCGTATTATTATACTCAAACTGAACATTGACTTCAAATTTGAACTTCACACTATTTTGGGGTGTTGTGTTAAATGACCTATATTTAAAAATATGATTTACACTTCAAGAGAACTGAAAAAATGTTATATAATTTTATTACATTAAAAGAATAGAAATACAAAAATTAAAACTAATAAAACACTTAAATAATAAGTAGAAGACAGAATTTTTTCGAAAGAATATAATTAGAAATGGATGTAGAGAAAAATAAAATGTTTTTAACTACAAAAGAGTTTAATAAAAGTGATAACTAGATCTAGTTCTAATGGACACAGTTTATTTGTAATAAATATAAACATCAAGTTTACTGATAATGGCGAGGTAAGTGACTTATGGCTATGATATGTTCTTGCGTGAATTATGTGCAAATTATGTAGTGATTAAATAAAAACAAAAAAGGAAAACAAAAGAACGTGAGTGTTCTAAGAGTAATGTTTATAAAGTAGTAACTTATATGATTCGGAAGTAAAATACATTACTAAAAATAAATAAATATTCAGTAAAAATAAAATAGATTACTAACATATAATTTCAGATACTATAAAATATAGTTTGAAAATTTTGCGCAAGGTTAACTGATAAGAGATAATGTTGTTTACTTACGGAGCAGTGATATAGCATGGTGGTAAGTGTATAGGGGAGCCACGCCGACTGAAGCCGCCGGGCAAACCAACCCCCATATCTTCAACTATTACCCTCCACACTTTAAAGGGTACATCGATCTAAACAGGGGGTGGGTAGATGAGGGGCTGTATTCGGTGGAGTTCGTTAATGTTCGGCTATATTCGTATTGGAAGGCCTGTATGTTCCAACCACTACTATGGACGGGCCTCTTGCTCCACTATTTGGGAGGCTCGTCGACCCCTTTAACTGCCCTCTCTTCACCCGCTACTGCCTATATCCATCCTCTCGCTCTTCCCGTGCGCTACCCATCCCAACCATATTCATTTTCTCCCGGTCTCTCTCACTCTCTCATATACTGCAGACGCCAATTGAAAATTCAAGGAAGGGCACTTCCTTCTCCGGCGAATATAATGTGGTGTGTGTGTGTGTGTACTCTCTTTTTCCTATATCCCATAAATTTGATAGATTAAAATGGTAGACGCTTTTTAACATCTACGTTCATTTAGAATATGCCACAGGCTATGCAACTTAATGCATATTTTTGCATTTCTCTGAAGAAACGGTAAAGAAGGCGAAGAAATGCATTCGATGAGGATATATTGCAATGCATTTATGTCAGATTTTAAAAATTATGTTTCTATCGAATAGATTGTTTTGAGCCCTTCAAAAACTGGTTCTTAGAAATAGTTCTACATATATGTTGTGGTGGTGGTTGGTTCCGCAGAGCTGGAAAGCATCAGAGACATTTTCCGTGGTAGCCTGCTTCATTTTGTGGTCATCGACCGGTTTCGGGCGTTCGCCCATCTTCAGGATGCGTTTTTCAGACAGTGTGCCAACACAGACTCGTATAGAGTAACTTAGTTTCACACTAACTCTAACTAGAGTTGTGGTTGGCACACTGTCTGAAAAACGCATCCTGAAGATCGGCGAACGCCCGAAACCGGTCGATGACCACAAAATGAAGTAGGCTACCACGGAAAATGTCTCTGATGAGTTCTACATATATGTATATGTGGGGGCATAGGCATTACTGTAAACATGAACAATAGTAAAATTTCAAACTTGATTATGTACCTTCAAAAAAATACGACGATAAGCTTTTAGTCAAGATCGGTTGATATCGGAAGTATCACTTTAATATTAGTTTTAATTTTTCCGACATTTGACTCCCATGATTTACTTCAACAAACAGGTACGTTTACTAAAAAAAAAGAAGTCTGTTGTGAAACAATCATACAACTTTCTCTTACTCCTGTGTTAGTAGAAATAAAAAAATAAATTTTCTTTGTGACCACAAGTTTTACATATTTGTCCTAACATAAATAAAGAGAATAAGGCTTCAAATAGGACCAACCTAGACCGAGTAGTGATTATATTGTGGCCCAGAAGAGCGCACCAAGTTGAAATTTAAGGTCACAAATTCCGTGCTGCTATCCCAAAAATTAACTTTTTTTGAAAAATATTTCAAATAAAAGTAATACGTTTTTATCAGTGCTGTTAGAGTATACCAAGTTTAAAGAAAATCGTTATAAACATATATCGTCATATTTTTTGTAAAAATATAAACAAACTCAAAAATCTATTCAGTAAAAATGCACTTCCGGTTAACCGGATTTTCTTAAAATTTGAAATTCTAACGATGCTTCCAATATATATTAATATAATATAGGTATAAACTATATTTATGTAAAAGTGTTTCAGTACTTAATGGCTAAACTCTGGGAATCAATTATATCGTTCAAAATGTTACAAAAAAGTCAGGTAAAAATTTTTCGTAAAATCCTTCGTCCGAGAGATATTTCATATTTTGTATCTTTCCAACTTTTTAAATACCTTACCGTATAAAATCGCTAATAATTTTTGATATCCTGTGGCGACGAAAATTCCCGATTGCACCATTCGAAAAAGCCAATCGATTTCCTGTCAGGAACTTTAGTTTTTAATTTTCAGTGTCACTTTAAAAAGTTGGCCAATATAATAATAATACTTTATTGACTTATAACGTTACATTTGAATATGTTGAACAAAAGAAAAAATTAAGTGAAAATATATAATGTTTAAAAACAATACACAAATAGCAACCTCTAACATACAAATTCCAAATAAATATATTAATTCACCCTCAATAAACAAACAAACAAAAATCAGTAATGACACATAATTGATATTGTAGAATTGCATAAGACACTAAAAAAGACTATAAATCTTCAAAATATTTTTAGGATTAAAATAGTTTAAAAAAGAATAACATAGATCAAAAGCAGGATAACAAATATATATAGTGACATACGTTGAGAAAACAAAACGGTCAAGTGTGAATTAAAAATAATAACTTGGTCACTTTTATAATCAGAAACATCTGCCTTAGTTGCAGGCATCTGACAAAATATATATACAAATACATTATTAGGGCAAAGTAAATTATCCATCTTATATATACGGGGCCAGCCAACTATTCCTGAATGAATGAAACATCGGGCAATCAAATATAAAATGAATTAAATCATCAGATTCATCTAAAAAACAGCATCTACACTTTTCATTCGGTTTAAAAATATAATATTCACTGTTTAATTAATTCTTATAAATTTTTACCCAGATAACCTTATTTGTGCTAGTAGGTGGAGAAGTTCGGCGTCGCAGAGTAAAAGTGATGTGTTGACACTTCTGAGGGTTAAATTTTAATCGCCAAACCCTACTACAAAGTATTTTCATATCGGACTATACCAAAGTAAAGTCCATTAGATCAAGAAATCTGTGTGAAATATGACGAGTTGTAGGTATTTCAAAAAAAAAAAAAAAAATCTGGTGTGAAACACTCACACATCTTTCTCTTACTCCGGGTCTCAAAATTATAATTGATAAATTTTATAGTTGGTGCACCAAATTTAATGAAATTCGTCGAAAACTGAAAAAACTGTCCAGTAAAAGCGCACTTCCGGTTTACTAATTTTCTAGAAACTCGGAATTTTGGCCATCTATTTATTTCTAATTAATTTTGTTTGGTTGATAAATTGTATAAACAACTATGATAGCACTTTAGAGAAAAACATAATCCCACCCCTCCTCCAAAAGTGCCCTTAAATGAATTTTCCCAGAAAAATGTTTTAAATAAAAGTTGTAGATCGTTCTATGTTTAGTTTATATATGAAGTTTCAAGAAAATCGTCGAAGACATTTTTGAGAAAATCGCGAAAAAGTGAAAAAATCCTTTAGTAAAGTGGTAATGTAAACGCACTTCCGGTTATCCGAATTTTTGAAACTCGGAATTTCAACAACATATTTAATTCTAATTAACATTATTTAGATGATAGAATTGTTTATATACTGAAATAGAACTTTAGAAAACCTAATCCCACCCCTCCCCCATAACTGCCGTTAAATGAATTTTCCCAGAGAAACCTTTCAAATAAAAGTTGTAGCTCTTTCTATGTGTAGTTGATATACCAAGTTTCAAGAAATCGTCGGAGCCATTTTTGAGAAAAACGCGAAAAAATAAAAAAACCAACAAGTAAAGTGGTACTTCCGGTTGAGGAATTTTGACAGTCGTCCCTCTGTCAGATGCTATGGTGATACCTAAATGGAATATCAAGTTTCAACTTTCTACGGTTTTTCGTTTTTGAGCTATGCTGTTCACATACACACACAGACCATTTGATAAAAACCATTTTTTTGGATTCAGGGGACCTCAAAACAGATATTTCCGGTGAAAACTAGGAGTAAGAGAAAGTAATAAAAAGATGTGCAAAATTTTTCACAATTTCAATGTTGAAATATTCAAATGTTTGAATGATATATTGGCCAACTTTTTAAGTGATACTGAAGACTGCAAACTAGAGTTTCTGATAGGAAATCTAATGCTATTTCCGAATGGTGCAATCGGATTTGTTGTAGCCTGAAATGCGATTTACACATCTGAAATGTGAAATCCAAAAAAGTTCCAAAAAGTTGGAAGAACACAAATTTGAAATATCTCCAAAACGAAGGATTTTTTACATGACATTTTTTTTGTTGCATTTGAACTGTACAATTAATTCCCAGAGTTTAGCCATTAAGAACTGAAACATATGAGACAACTGAGGGACTGAGTATATATAAAATCATTCGATCTATATTCGTAAAATCGCGAAAAATATCGAATAAAATCATAAAAGTCAACATTGTGCGAAGTTGAACTGAATTTTAAAAGTGTCCCCTTCTGCTTTTATTCGCGCAGATCTTTATGTAACTAACTAAAAACAATAGAAAATTATTGTTAAATTATTATAATTATTGTAATTATTGTAAAATTATTGTAATTATGTTGTTGACAAAGAAAATTATTCAAATACAATTAATTACTAAATTAAAACTAATTACAGTACAAAATACTCGAAATGTATAAAAACAATTGAAACAAACATAAAAACAAGCAGTTAAAAGCTTCTTATAAAAGTTATGGAATGCTACGTGTGAAATGATGACATGAAATTTCTTGCACTAATTCTAAGTTTCCAAAACTGAAACTCTTCTAAGTCGAATTTTCACATCATATTTGTTTGCCCTTATTTAAATGCAAAGGATAAAGAGAAATGGCTGAATGGAAGTCAATGTTACAGCTGGTCTTAAATACAAGTAAAATATTTTTTTTTTAACAAGTTTCAAATAAAAGTAAATCAATTTCAAATTTGTAGTAAAAATGTGTACCTAGTTTAATTATGCAGACCAGAGCATAGAGTGGCTCGTTCGTCCTCAAACCAACTGTTCCTCCTTAGCGTTCACTGGGCCACTCTTCTTGTCCCCCCCCCCCCCACAAACTTTGCACAAAAATTCTAATGAATTCTTTGCAACTTCATTTGCATTGCAGAAAGATGACCATCTTTTAGCAAGAGAGAAGCGATCAAAAATCCACCCTTCCGCCCCTCAGTCAAAAATCCACCAGCGACTGTGTGCCGTGTTTTTATATTCTAATATTTTCTTTCTTCATACTCTGTGATTAGTCCATCTTGGGTGAGGTGGCAAGTTAAAATCGTCATAATCTTCAAAAAAGAGGGAAGATACCAGTGAAGTTGCTGAGAAGTATACTGAAAAACGGCTTACATGATAACATATATTGTTACCCTCTTTGGGTAGTATTCTATAAGGAGACAAGGCGATATGCTAATGTATTGCAACTTTCTTGGAGAGAAGAAATGAGCCAAGGAGTGAGCTATAACTGCCCCAGCAGTCTTTAGGAAACGTTTACAAGGGCCTTGTACCATCCACTTTGTGGAAAATGTGACAAAACGTTCTGTCAGTTAAGCCTTCTGGGGCCTAAATGGAAATCGAAGTTTAATCAATCCGGTATTCATTAGTGAAGCAAAGCTGACGTAAAACAAACACGGAGGGGGGGAGGGACAAAATGGAAGATTATTGAAATTTAAATGAAAATTGATAAATTTCATTTGAGGTTAGTAATCAAAAAATAGGATATGCAGAGGGGATAATAATCGTTAAAATATTCAAGTCAATCAATAATGACTGTTATTTATTTACTAACGGCATAAACAATGTATAGATGTAATCTGTTGTGTATATATATCATACACTATCACAGTTTAGAGAGGAAAATTAGAATCACTTTCACTAACGACTTCCACTGTTCAATTTAAATAAAAGCAGAGACACATTCGATTTACGAATGCGTATGGTATATTGTTCCTACTGAGATTTATCAATTCAAAAATAAAACTAGTAACACTGGTAAGCTCTGAAGCACAAAAGAAATTTGATTGCGGACTCACACAACTTTCTCTTACTGAAATTATTATAATTCAATTATTTATTTATTTATTTATTTTTTAACTTAAAGGTCCCCATGAAACCCCAAATATAATTAGTTCAGAGAACAACGTTTCTCATCAGAGATATTTTCCGTGATAGACTGCTTCTTTTTGTGGTCATCGACCGGATATATATAAGTATATATATATATATATATATCAAGCGGGCCGAATAGCATATCGGCCTGTCTCTTTATTTTTTATATATTACTTTCTCTTACTCCTAGTAAGAGGAAGTATTGTAATCGTGTCAAATTTTCGATATCGAGTTTCACCGGAAATATCGTTTTGAGGTCCCCTGAGTCCAAAAAAAGTGGTTTTTAGCAAATGGTCTGTGTGTGTGTGTGTGTGTGTGTGTGTGTGTATGTGTGTATATGAACAGCATAGCTGAAAAATCAAAGTTGAAATTTGATATTCCGTTTGTCACCTCTGACTGTACCTGTAAAAATTCCTCAACCGGAAGTACCACTTTACTGTTGGATTTTTTACTTTTTTGCAATTTTCTCAAAAATGGCTCCGACGATTTTCTTCAAACTTTATAAATCAACTACACATACAAAGAGCTACAACTTTTATTTGAAACATTTCTCCGGGAAAATTCATTTAAGGGCACTTTTGGGGGGAGGGGTGGGGTTAGGTTTTCATCTAAAGTGCTATTTCAGTTTATTAAAAAATTCTAACATCTAAATAATGTTAATTAGAATTAAATATGTTGTTGAAATTCCGAGTTGATAAAAATTGGATAACCGGAAGTGCGTTTACTTTACCACTTTTACTAAATGATTTATTCACTTTTTCGCGTTTTTCTCAAAAATGGCTGCGACGATTTTCTTTAAACATGATATATTAATACTCATACAAAGAGCTACAACTTTTATTTAAACATTTCTCTAGGAAAATTCATTTAATGGCACTTTTAGGGGAGGGGTGGGTTATGTTTTTCTCTTAAGTGCGATCATAGTTGATTATACAATTCTATCATCCAAACAAAATTAATTAGAAATAAATGGATGGCCAAAATTCAGAGTTTCAAGAAAATTAGTTAACCGGAAGTGGGCTTTTACTGAACGGTTTTTTCAGTTTTCGTCGTATTTGAATTAATTTGGTACACAAACTATAAAATTTGTCAATTATAATTTTGATAACTGGAGTAAGAGAAAGTTGTGTGAGTGTTTCACACCAGATTTTTTTTTTAAACAACTGTATCAACTAAATTTGCTCTGTGCAAGTCTATGCTATCACACTGTTTTACAAAAAACTTCCTGATGATGGGAGAACGCCGGAAACCGATAGATGAAACCACAAAAAGAAGTAGGCTATCACGGAAAACATCTCTGATGCTTTCCAGCTCTGCAAACTAACCACATCAAGAAGAATGTTACTAATGATATCTGTTCAATGAGCTTGCTAAGTTTAATGAAAAATGATGTCATTTACGAGAAATTTCAAAAAACGTCAGCCTGTATTTCTGGTCAATCCGATTTTCTTCTTATTTGAAATTCTAGCAATGATATTTAGATTCTTTCTAAGATCTTTAAGATCTATAAGATTCTTTTTAAGATCACTGCATTTTAAACTTTGTGCAGACGTGACCCCCCCCCCCCTTTACACAATAATACTTTTGCCAGTCACCTATATATGTATAGTGTAACATAAAACAAACCTTTGTTACTCATATATTTTGAAGAAATTTATTTATAAGCTTGTTTTTGTTTTTGACCCAAAGAATTGATTTGCGGCTGAATGTCCCACAATGCAGGACGTAAATCATATTAAACGTTTCCTATATTTCGATTTTATTTATCGTTAATTTTTTAAAGTTGTATCGGTAGGCAAAATTTTCTTAAGCTTATAGTAATTCAATATACAACCAACAAATGTGAGAGTGTAACAGAAAAATTACGTTGAACTGAACTCTCTACACGAACTTGGTTAATTTGCTCTGACGATGCATGAGAATCCGAAACCTGTCAGGAAGAACATAAATATGCATGGTAGGACGGATAAAATATCAGAAGGATATATTAATTTGTTTTCTTATAATTAAACTATTAATTTTGACTGTAATGTTAGAACTATGCTCAACAAACACCTCGAAATTCTAACACTAAAATGGAATCCATACCGATAGTTAATATACGAAAAGATTTTAACTTTTAGCACCAATTTCAACCAAAACCTTTAGTGAGCAGCATCGCCTTTTAAAAAAGTGTATTTTTGAAAGAGAACATATTAGAGAGGCACCTAATTTGGTAGTTGGTCGTTAAGCCCGCTTGAAACAATAGGCATTATTTTACTTTTTTTAGTAAGAGAGGCAATAATTTGATGTACTTTGATTTTTCAGTCATACTTTTTTTTATTTAAGTTATTATCGATTTTGCTCTTCTAGAACTTTTACTGTTATTAAGTCTCAGAACTTGGCTAGGAGTGCCTCTTTGCTATTAACTATTTAAGAGTACAAACATAGTGGATGCTCGATTGTGCTTGTGTTAACAAATAAACGCGTACATAGTAATGATTTATAGACCGCTGGATGCGCAGAACGTCCATGCAAATTTTAAACTGTAGATTTCTTTAGATCGCTTCAACTCGCGGTAAATACCAAAATTTATATGATGACATAACAGTTAAAAAAAAAAATGAATGTTGTAATTTTTTATTCATTACTTTTTTCATAAAGTTTTAGATTTTATTCTGTTTTATAGCGCATCAAGTTACATGAGAAGTTGAGAGTTTAGTTTTCTATAGAATTTTATAAGTTTTTTTATTTTCAACTTTTTGTGAAATATAAATTGTTTTACTGTATCTTATTTCACAAAATACAAAACAACAAACCAAAATATGTTTTTTTTATTGCGCTAACTTACCTCAGTGTTACTACTAGGTCTTTCTTCTTGACCAATGGGGTTGAAGGTTAAGGTTAGTCCACTTGGTTGTTAAATATGGTGAAAGTTTTTCTAGTATCTAATCAAAAGTAACCTGGTCCATTCCAGTATACTCAAAAAATCTGTTGGGATGTTTTCTCAGTTCTTGGAAAAGATTGTGGATATTGTCCGAATTATTTCCTATTCTGGTTCACAGAGTGTACTGGATATTCTCTACTGTCCATAACAAGTAAAATTCGGCATGCTGTCCTCACAAAAACTCATCCTCACTGTCTGAACTCATATTTACAACTCACCAGCAGCTAGTAGTTATCTAAGAATAAGGTAACGGTTTTATAAATCGATGCTTGCATCTAGACTAGACGCGTCACTATGTTTGTACCCTAATTTATAATTTTGCATTGCGATTCTTGCTAAGATCCAATCTCACCTCTTGCTCTTGTTTTTAACTTTTTCTTTTGCACCAAGTGAGCGTCTCTTTTGTTGTTATAGAACCAGAATTTTAGAACCATAAGGGACTTAAAAATCAAGTATAATAACGTCATTAAAACAAAAAAATATTCCCGTTTATTTACAAAAATCTATAAAAAATATATTTCCTATTTATCCAAAATGACCTTCGCGGCTTAAACGGCACAAGGGCAGTCGCTGCCCAACAAATGAAGTTGCTAACCGTATCATGTCTGCCGGAATTGCTAAGCAGGTTTGGATTAAGTCTTCTCTAAATGCTTCTGGAGTTGTTGGTTCCCTGATGTAAATTTTTTCTTTGAGATATCCACAAAGAAAAAATTCAAGAAGGGTTGAATCTGGCGAAGAGAAAAGTGATGTTCTCATGAAAAAATGAGATGTTCAGTAGCCGCTGGATCGGGAATCAGGGACCGATAAGCTGGACTTCCAGATCGCCAGATTTAACCCCACCTAAGATCCTCTGAGTTAAAAAAAAGTGATTTTTTTTAGAAAATGTTTGTGTGTGTATGTGTCTGTGTGTGAGTGAACAAAATATCCCAAAAAAACGAAAAGTGCAGGAACCTCGAAGTTGGTATTTCGTTTAGATACTGCCACCGCATCAGACATGAAAATTTTGGACAAAATCCATCAATCGAAAGTATACCACTTTACTGATGGCTGAGTTTCAACATTTTGTGATTTTCTCGAAAACTGATCATACGATTTTCTTTAGACTTGTCACATCAACTTCACATATAATGAGCTACAACTTTTATATCAATCATTTTTCCAGAAAAATTAAATTAAGAGAATTGGGGGGGGAGGTTATGTTTCTCACTAAACTGTTATCTTAATTTATTACATAATTCTATCATCTAAATGATATTAATTAAAATTAACTATGTTGAAGAAATTCCAAGTTTGAAAAAATGACCGGAAGACCGGAAGTGCGTTTTTACTGAATAGTATTTTTCAGTTTTCTGATATTTTCTCTAAAACGGCTCAAACAAATTTCTATACAAACTAAGTACGTGAACCAGCCATATAAAGAGCTACAATGTTTATTTGCAACATTTCTCTGGGTAAAATCAATAAGGAGTTTTTTGGGGACGGGTGACGTTTTCGTCTAAGTAAAGTAATGCCTATTTTTTTCAGGTAGTCTTAACGTCCAACTCCAAATTAGGTGTCGTGGACGGGGGCGGAAGCACCTACTTTAATGTTAACATTTTTCATACCAATATAAAATTTAGCAGTTATACGCGGGACTCGAACTGGGGTCCTCCCACTTACATGTCCATGCTCATAACCGCTACAACAACAACCGCCCCGCGTCTAAGTACTATCTTAGTTTATTATACAATTCTACCAGCTAAATGAAATTAATTAGAAATAATTGGACTCCCAAACTTGAGCAAATCGGAAGTGCGTTTTTACTGAACATTTTTTTCTACGTTTTCGCGTATCTCTCCATAAAAACATCGTTTCAAAAATTCGTTTTTTACACTAACTGTGAATATAGAGAACTATCACTTTTGTTTGAAACTTATTTTCGAGATATTTATTTAAAGAAGTTTTGGGGAGCGAGAGGAGGATATCCTTTCCTTAAAAAAGTAATATTCAGAAAAAAATATTCGTATCCATGGAAACGAATGAAATAAAAATTAAGGCAAAAGTAAAAAAAATATCGTACACATGGCTGAATAAGAAAATTCAAACAAACATAAGAAATGATTTGTAAACCGGTCCAATAATAATACAGACTAATCACTTGTTATACTAATAAACTTATTAGAAATAATAGAGTATGCGCATGCTCTATTCATGAAACACATAAATAAAAGAATTATTAAAAGATATCGATACTATTTGCAAACTATACTATAAAACAGTTAGGACCAGGATATAGCAGAGTAGGTATTAAATTGCACCTTTACGACCAAACTTCGATAACTTACCAAACATTTCATAACTTTCTCACCAATTAATTAATAATGTTACTACTTGCCAATTAAATGTGTACGAGAGAGGAAACCAAGTTACAAAGTAATAAAACTTAAGTAGGGCTGCATTAAATTAGAAAATAATAAACGAAATATGTATGCTTACTGGGAGAGGAGTAGATGTGAAGGTATCCTTTCTTTAGCAGTCACGCTTAAATTTTAATTTATTCTTTTAAAAAACATGGTCTACTAATTACTAGTTTTCTTATAAAACATATTACGATTTTATGAACCTATATTCTAACTTTTCCCATTAAATTTCTTAACTTCCAGGGACATAGTTCTTCAGACTTGCGAATTTTTACAACTATTTATTATACGTAAAGGAACTTACAATACATTGGCAACAAAATAGGAGAAACACATCACACATACTTAAGTACAGAATCATATATTGATAGAATTCATCTAAAAAATCAAGATATTTTTATTTTATTCTATTAAAAAATATAAATCACTGGACTGCAATATAAATCAATTCAGTGGACAGCAATTGTTTATAAACTCATTCTCCAAATATCAAGATAGATAATTTACGTGGTTAGTAGTACAAGCATTATGGATTTGTCTTAATGTGTAAAGAATATTGTTTACGTGATCATTTCCTTTCGTGAATCAGACAATACATGCAGAGAAACTAGACGCCGGATAAAAGTATCTTCAATCATATGAGTGAAAAAATCTAAAGAGACAAAATTAAAACATGTGGATTGTGTGAAAACAATACATGTGGATTCGATGAATATGAAACTAATTCATATTCTAAACGTTTCTGGTCTCAGTGGTTAACTTCCTAATGTAAGCTCTTTATTTTTTTTAATGTTTTTGTTTTTTCATTTTTGTTAGTATTTAAATTTGTGAAGATAACAAGCCTTTTAAAGACTACACCTCTTTTTTAAAAAATTACCAACATTAAACTACATTAAAAACTATTACATAGTAATTTTAAAAACTAAGTGTCTTTAGAGAATTTTAAAAACTAAGTGTCTTTAGGTGCTGAGAAAAACAGCTGATAACCAAAGACGGCATTTCGCTTAATTTTTATCTACCTTTTCTCAAATTTCTCAAGGTTTACAGGGTTAAAAATAATAAAGATGTATTATAATTTGAAAATACTATTTAGATAGATACTGGATGTGTACATAAAACCCTTTGTGAGATAAGTACAGTGAGTGACTTTTTTTCAAGTATTGACTAACCTCGAACGTGTGAGTACATTTTTTTTGACTTTCTTAATTTACTGAATAACGTGAACCGCTTTTTGTAAATAATAAACTTACACTAAGTGTTCTTTAACTTATAAATATTGTAAATAATTAATATTGTAAATAATTTCATTAGCGCTGTAAATATTATTTCACTTATTTTTTTATGACTAATTTTTCATAATTCAAGTTTTTTAATTTAAAATTTAATTTCCTCTAATTTAAATGTCTTAATTAATTCTTAACAATGAACAATGAATGATCTTCACTGATAGTGGTTCTTCTACAGATAATGAGTCAACATGTTCAATAAACTCCAAACCATCTAAAAGAAAATCATTTATCGCTAGCACGCCACCCAAAAATAAAAAGTTAACCACCCGTTCTCAAGAAACACAAAGTAATTTAAAAAGAGGAATAAAATTACCTAGTATTCAACACTTAGGATCTAGTTCAATACACAATATAAAAGCAACAGTAGCTCCAGGAATGATCATTTACAACCCGTTTTCTCCGCTGGCAGCCCCGTATGAAATGGCCACCAACTTCAGTGAAAAACCCGAAACCATCACCCATATAATAAAAAATGTTACAAGATACTCCGATCTATACAAAGCCTTTACTGAATTAGTAGGATACAATAATTTTACATGCAAAGCCCGAATAGCAGACTTATTTATTCTTGCAAAAATCATTGAAGAATAGAGAAGTACAATATCTCAGAGGCAAAAAAGCAGAAGAAGAATTTCATATTTACCGAGTAGTAAGTCAAAAGGCCTACCGTTTGGTGATTAGGGCACTTGCACCAGAGTACACCTGCTGAATTTATCAAGCAAGAACTGATGGTGGAACATGCGTATTCTGCTCGCAACATCTCCCCAGGAATCCAACCAATAACGAAACAAACTCTGCCACTATTTTTTGTTGACTTGGAACCAAGCGTTAATAACAAAGGGGTATTCGATTTTGAACTGCTATGCCACACTAAAATTGAAGAACCTCACAATCAGTGCGTCATTGTGCAATGTAAGAGATGTCAGGAATATGGACATACGAAAAGCTGTAGGTCAGCATCGACCTAAATGCGTTAGATGTGCTAGAGAGCATCTACCATAAGACTGCAGTAAACTCATCACTACCGCCAACATATGCTCTATGCAATTGTGAACATGTTGCTAACTATGAAGGCTGCATTCATTACAAAGAATTATGACGTTCTAGAAAACGAAATCCAATCTACAACCATGCTTCTGCTATCAATGCTATCAACCATGCGAATATCTCCGGCCTGCAATCTACATTCCTCAAAAGAACATGCTATCATCACCTAAACAGAATAAAATGGCAACAAACAGCAGAAATCACCATTCTTACACCCAAGTGGTTGCCGGTCCATCGCCGGCGCCTCAAGCGCCTCCTCAGTCTTCTCTATCTGAAATTACCACTTTATTGAACCCTTCCTTTCAGATTTCAAAAGCCTAGTCAACCCCCTCATTACCTCCTCAGCACAGTTGTCAACACTTTACTGTTCGCCTTTCTTCTTAATGCCACCCACACAATTCTCTCTTACCATATTATTGTGGAATGCAAACGGATGACTAACCGTAGACAAGAACCAGATATCCTACTACACGAAAGACGAATGACATTGCTCTTATAACGGAAACACATTTCACACCAAGAACACGCTTCTATATCACTGACTAAAAAATTTACGATCATCCTCACGGTACTGCACATGGCGGTTCCGCTATCCTCATTAAAAATTATGTATTCACTTCCTTATACTAAGTAATGCCACTTACTCCATGCAATCCGCATATATCTCTCTCCAAAATGGACTGTTCAATTACACCGTGGCTGCAGTATATTGCCCTCCAAACCAAACAATAGATCAAAATCAGTTTATTTCTTTCTTTCCATCTTTAGGCACCCGATTTATGAGCGGTGGTGACTACAAAGCGAAGCATCCTCGCTGGGGCAGCCAGTCGAGTGTCGAACCCTCGAGTCCGTATCCTTTATAATGCTCTCTCTCAGTCTACCTTCTACTATATCTCTCCTTTACAACCAACTTACTGGCCAACTGCTTTAAATAAACGTCCGACTTACTTGACTTTCTATCTGCTCTAGTATTTCATCATTCCAAACTGACATATTGACATGAGACGAATTATTTTCCGACCACAGTCCCGTCATTCTTACATTAGATATTCTTCCCAAACGCTCTATTCCGAACCTTCGATATTCAACGGACGATAGACTGGGACTATTTTAGAAACTTACTTGAAGAGAAAATCAACCTAAAAAACTCCAACAACTAGACGACACTTTACACACCTTTACAGCTGTAAGACAAGCAAAGTCCAAATGCTCAAATATACGAACTTAACGAGTACGGTACAACTTACTTCTCCACATACGAACTCTGATAACTCAGAAGCGACGAGCAAGATCCCTCTGGCAACGTACAAGGTATCCTTCCCACAAAAGACAATTTAATCAACTCACATGAAAACCTAGAACACACTATAGAAATCAAAATGCAGAATACACAACATCACCGACAACTCACTATGTACTGCTACCAAACGAATATTAAAATTTCAACAAACTTCCTCTCCTCTTCGCTCTGCCGATAATTGCAGGGCCAAATAGGACCAAGAATAATTAGAATTATTAGCAACTCACCTCTCATCTGTCTTCATAGCCCATCCTAATATTCAAGACTTACAACACACAACAGAAATTAACAACGAACTTGACACACCTTTACCGCTTTCACTTCCTCCCAACGCATTTACACCCACTCAAGTCAAACTGATCATTACCAGCCGCCCCAAGAAAAAAAGCCTCAGTTACGATCTAATTGTACAGCTCAAATGCTTCACCAACTACCCAAAATAGCAATAATTTACATTACTACTACATACAATTCTATACTAAGAACTACCTACTATCCTATTCTCTGGAAATTCTTTACAATTAGAATGATATTAAAACCCAAAATCCAACTCATCAGCCTTTTTCCTACCGTCCCATTAACCTCCTTCCCATCGTAGGAAAAATATTTGTAAAAATTCTCAAATTCTAAAAATTACTGAATAGTGGAAGAAAATACAAACCATCAATCCGGTTTCTGCTGCTGCTACTCCACAATTCAGCAAGCTCACCGTGTTATAGACACCATCGCTACTTAGCATGAACTAAAAAAGTTTTGTGCCGGAGTATTCTTAGATGTCCCTCACGCTTTCGACAGAGTATGGCATAAAGTATTGCTGTGCGAAGTCGAGCGCTGTCCACCCACTCAATTTCAACTCCTAACTCACCGACCGATTCTTCCAAGTAATTCATGATAATACTCAATCTTTTATTCACCCCATTCTTGCTGGAGTACCACAAGGAAGTGTTTTACTCCCCGGCTCTATACTCTCTACACAGCTGACTTACCTTCACATTCCAATACCTCTATTTAAACTTCGCTGACGACACTGCAATTCTTTCCACATACTCGTATACTGATCCTACTCTAGCAGTTCGCTCTCTACAACTCATCTGAATTCTTTGGAATCGCGGCTTCAAAAATAGCGATTAAAAAGCAACCCACAGAAATCATAGCACATAGTCTTTACACTAAAACGAAAAATTCTTGCTCCTGTCTACTTATATAGCTCACCTATTCCCTCAGCAGACCAGTGCGGTACCTTGGGACTGTACATGGAGAAGCGACTTACTTGGAATCCCCATACAAGACTTACACGCATTGAAATGAATAACAGATTCAGCTCCTAAAAAGACTACATGATCAACGCTCAAAACTAACACTTTACAATAAAAGACGACTGTCTATCTCTTTTGGCTCTCATATTGGCTTATGGACTCGAACTTTACGGAACTGCAAGACGACTAACACTAACAAAATACAGACCCTACAATCTTAAAATCCTCTGCCTTATGGTAAGCGAACCCTTCTTTGTCGGTAATCTAACTATCCACAGTGACCTTAAAATTTCATTCGTTTTTGAAGTTGCCAAAACTATCCTAACCGTTTAGCCGCAAATTTATCTTCAACGACATCCTTCTAATCCTCACTGACGGTTGAGGCGCTGCTGGGCACGTGACCAAATTGGTCGACTAGTGATGGTCATTACTGGATGACCATCATTCGCAACTATCACGCCATTTGTATATTTGTTCATATATCACATTTACGTAAATATCAATAAAAAAAAAAATTAATTAAAAAAAAAGTTCTGGTCTAAGATTTATCAAGTAAATTTACATTTTATGGTTCAACATTTTTATACTACATATAACCACAATGTAATAAAAATAAGTAATACTCACGAATTACAGATTTGCCTATAATGGTCTTACCTGAAACAAAATAAGAAAAATGCAGTTAAATTTTAATTCTTGAAATAATAAAATAAACCTATGTTCCAATATAATCCATAACTATGTTGATTCTTAAAATTAATATGAAAATACTGTTACTTCAAATAATATAATTGAAATACCTGTTATTTACTTATTTATATGTAAATAGTAAAGTATTAACAGTATTTTAATAATTGTTTAAACAAGAAAATGAGATCTAATTTATTATTTGGGAAGATATTTATTTACACTAGTATTTTCAGCGTATGAATGCTCTGGAGGGCCTTTCTCTTTGCTGGGATTATGCGAATCTATAACTTTAACACTGCC
Organism: Triatoma infestans; assembly: GCA_011037195.1. Lineage (NCBI taxonomy): Eukaryota > Metazoa > Arthropoda > Insecta > Hemiptera > Reduviidae > Triatoma > Triatoma infestans. Next base: position 10,510 of record JAAEAF010008716.1, on the reverse strand, counting down.
AAAATCCCAAGCATACTGATGGGTTGTGAAATGTGTAGATAGAGCGGTGGTTTTCTTCTTATTAGTAATCCTAAGCGTATATTTATGCTGATTAAGCCTATTTTCGGTAGATGTACCAGTATGCCCTATATAGTTTTTACTGTAAGATCCACAAGGGTTGCTGTAAACGAAGTTAGTCTTTTTATTGATTGGAATTTTGTTCTTCATGTAGGAGAAGATCTTTTTTAAAGGATATATAAGTTTAAATATAAATTCCGTTTCATTCATATAAAACTCATTGAAAGATTTCTTAATTGCTTAGGATAAATCAGGTTATGCATGTAATACTCCTATAATTGTGGAATTTTGTTGTGAGTGATGATTGTGAATTATTATTATTATTATTATTATTATTATTATTATTATTATTATTATTATTATTATTATTATTATTATTATTATTATTATTAGAAGACCAAGCATTGTTAGTAATGTTACAATTACTAGTGTCATTATCTCCACTGATGATTATAATTGAAAAATGTTGCAGAATTAACATTTGCTATTTGCAACTATTTATTTTACTTTCACTTACTCCTAGTCAGAGGAAGTAATTGTAATCATGCCAAATTTTCGATATCGCGTTTTCACCGGAAGTATCCGTTTTGAGGTCCCCTGAACTAGAAAAAAAATGTGGTTTTTAGAAAATGGTCTCTGTGTGTGTGTGTGTGTGGGTGTACAGCATAGTTGAAAAACGACCAAATCGTAGAAAATTCAAACTTGATATTCCGTTTAAGTATCACCATGGGATCTGACATTAGGTCATCTGTCAAAATTCCTCAACCGGAAGTACCACTTTAGTCAACGATTTTTTTTTTTCACTTTCTTGCGATTTTCTCAAAAATGGCTCCGACGATTCTCTTCATACTTGTTATATCAACTATAAAAATCTACAACTTTTATTTAAAACATTTCTCTGGGAAAATTCATTTAAGGGAACTTTTGGGGGAGGAGTAGGGTTGGTTTCCTCTAAAGTGCTATTTCAGTTGCTATACAATTCAGAACTATACAATTCTGTAACATAAATCATATTAATTAGAATTAAATTGGTTGTTGAAATTTCGAGTTTGAAAAACATCGTATGACCGGAAGTGTTTTCTTACTGAAATGTATTTTCTAGTTTTATAGTATTTTCTCAAAAACGGCTCTAACGTCTTTATTTAAACTAGGAATGTGAATTACTCATCTAAAGAGCTACAACTTTTATTTCAAGAGGCTTCTGAGGGTGGGATATTGTTTTTCTCTAAAGTGCTATCATAATTAATTATACAATTCTACCATCCAAACAAAATTAATTAAAAATAAATAGATTGATAAAATTCAGAGTTTCAAGAAAATTAGTAAACAGGAAGTGCACTTTTATTAGTGAACAGTTTATTCAGTTTTCGACGAACTCCGACGAATTTAATTAAATTTGGTATTTACACTAACTATACAATATTTCAATTACAATTTTGAAAAATGGGGTAAGAGGAAGTTGTATCCAGTGTTTTCACCAGATTTTTTATTATCATTTCGCAAATGTGTAAACCATAGACTGTTGACAAGGCCTTTAAGATAGAAATTATTATAAAGAGTCCAATAGACGATGTCTTAAACCTCATTAATGGGCAAAGAGTCAATCAAATTAATGGTTCTATAAATGAAATTACTGGCCACATTGCTCTTAATTACATGAAAAACTAAAAATTGATAACTAATGAGAAAAAAGTCATATAAACCAGGTTAAAAAAAAAATGAGGTTATGTTTTTTGATCATATACATGTAATGAGTAGACTATTTCCTAGGCTCCAATTTACCAGCTTCCAAACTGTAATTATGATAATAGACGCATATATTCAAACAATCTGTCCTATTTTCTTAATTTCACTTTTTATGGTGTCTTCAATGTGATCTGTTAGAAAAAAACAGTTCTAATATGAATCAAATAACTCCCAAGTCTTATTTATAGATAATGGATAAAAATAGAAAATAGTTAATATATTCAAACATTTTTGCGATTATTATGTCATTACACAATGACATTCAAATCATGCTTACTAGCTACTGTCAACATAGTATTTAATCGTTTTCAATTGGCTGTCTATTACTACTAGACCATGACATTTTGCCCTGAAGTATTAAATCAAAGAATCAACAATGTAAGCAATTAATTTCGAAAATAATACTTCCTAAACAGATGTTTATATCAATTTGAAGAGTTAATAACACCAATTTTAATCAATAATTTAATTTTAATATAATTTATTTACTCGTTTTTATTTATTTATTTATTTATTTATATAATTCAGATTTTTATTACCTCTTGACTTCAAGGATGGGTTAAAATCAGCATTGAAAAAAATAAAACCATTTCTTTCATTCACCGATGAATCACTATTACGCCATTTTCTTTACTACATTACTTAATTTTTGTGCAAAAAGTAGATTTTCACTTCCCAGGACCTCTACATCTCATAGCCCACTGATAGGTGTAGTAAGTTACGAAGAGAAGTAAGGAGAACGATGGTGCACGGAGAAGGCTCGGAAAGCACATGAATCTTTCATATTGTGCACTCCCCAACCCCACAAAAGTGGGATCGAATTAGACAAGATCCTTAACTTCAAAGGCCCCACTTCCTCAAAAAAAAAAAAAATATTTCAAAGAACGGTACCCAACGCTAACATACTCATAACCAGTCTTCGGTCTTCATACAATTTGTTAGAATGTTCCTGACCTTCATCTTATGTAGACCCATCTTATCGAAACTTATCTAGTCCCATCTAGATAAGTTTACGCACCACCAAATAGTAAAATGGGGACTCCGACCAAGTTAATAGTATACTGTTTCTTCATCTTCACGCCTTATGCACTTTACATCTGGTGTCTAACTGTGGGACATACCCAGTACTACTAAACTCTTAAATGTCTCTTTCCAGATCCAACAAATACCTTACGTCATATAGTTTAACTCCACATATCATGGCTGTTGCCAGCGGAAAACATTTGTCCAGTATCTAACCAATTCTGCTAAACTTCATTTCTTGAAAATCCTCACGATATTTTTTCTAGAATTGCAAGAGAGGTTCACGTTGCCACAAATTTGTTTCTGCATCCTCCTCTTGTGTACGCATCAGCTCTCTCATTTCACTCTAAAGCAGTATGTGCGGAATCAGAAGCGTCTGATCGTTTTCTTCGAACAAGATGGTTAAGACAACTACTGCTAATCTGCTGCTAATCATTGAATCCCAATCTGATTTTGCTTTAATTAGGACTATCCTTGCACCGATTACTCTCTTAGACTGCACATGCCAGGATTGTAATCACAGAGAACAGAAACATAATAAAGTACTAATAGAATCGTTGAATCTACTTTATGTAAAAATCCATAATAATTGTCGTCTGGGTAAGAGAGTGGCAAATTTGTCTTGTTTCTACGCTACACACCCTCAGTATTGGTAGAAATGTTTTTATTAAATAGATATTGCAACGCAGCCAGTGGTGCCATCTAGGAGAGAAAGCATGTACCTCAAGTTCTCTTAGTAGCCGCTGGGAAGTGCTGGCGATGCGCTCTAATTCTCTCTGAAGGAATTGAGAACATTCTAGACACTTCTCCACCTGTATAAATAGTGGGACCACAGGGAATTGGAGAGTTTCAAAACGAAGTCACTAGTTTGTGAAAAGTGTAAAAAAAGTGAACAAAGTGAACTTTTGTGGTTTAAACTGTGAAGTAAAATTATTATCCAGTGTTGTATTTATAATTTATTGTGTAAAACAATAAATTGGTGATTTTCTTATTGAAGTTTAGAGTATTATATCTAAACGAACCCACTTAAAACTAGTTGCAGTAGCTAGTTTAGAGGGAAAAACGTTACAATATTATCATTGGTTTATGATTAGAAATGTTAATCACTATGAAATTAATGATATCTAGCAATTGATATATAAATAAGGGCGTTTAAAAACAAAATTGTCGTTAGTCTAATATGTCAGTCGAGTTAATTAGTTGAGTGACTTTCACGATTAAAACAAGTAATCATGAATATTTTCATTATCCATTATATTAAAACCAAACTTCAGTCAAATTTTACCTAACTTTGATGCTTGCCAAAAGAGAATTTTATGATCAATTTGATTTTCAATTTTTAATGCTATATCAAATTTGGCATTGAATAATAGTTTAAAAATTAATCCCGAAAAGGCCATCGGCTTAAATTGTTCTATTTCTCCACAGGGTAATAATGAATACCTGTTCGCCCCTTATCAAGATGGCTGACACCTATATAAAATTTGTGAATTCTGCTTGTTTTCTGGGATTACACATGTCGACCAACTTGAAGTGGAAAGTGCATGTTGATCAGTTGTTAGCTAATTTACCTTCAACAACCTTTATTGTTTATTATTGTATATAATTTGCTCCAATGTCACATTCATAACAAGTACAATGGTGTATACTTTTACACATTAGAAATGATGAACCTTGTACACAGTTTATTTAGAAATAATTTGAAGGCAATAAATTATCTAATCCACCTAAATATAACCATCCACTAATGGGGTTGTACGCAAGGCTAGCGATTATAAAATATATTAGAATTTTAGTGCATTAAATATGTCAGATGTTATTTTAATTACGATTAAACATTTGAAATATTATAAAAATTCCTAAGATGAAATGCTCATAAAATTTGTAATTTTAAAACTATTAAGTTATGTAGTCTTTTTGTAACGCTATTAAAATAGAAAATTTTTCCCACATGTTTAAATATAAAAATATTATTTTTAAAGCTACAGTAAAAAAAAAGCGGAAAAGGTTCCTTCTTAGCAGGTACAAAGTTATGGATAAAGAAAAAGAAGAGGGGATGAGTAAACAAGATTGATAAGCCAGAGGGAATATAGTGTGTGGGGCTAACGAAACTGTACAGTCTACAGCAACAACTTATAGTGTTGAGTGTGTGTGTAATATAGAAAATTCAAGATGGACCGCCAGAAACCCACATTTAGATCTACAGTGTACCAGTATTGTTTTGGAATTATTGGTAATCAATGTTCAATTCCTTTTTACTGTCTGTTAAAGTAAAAAAAACACATTAAGATCCTTTTACATATAGAAACATTGAAAAAGATGACGTGGATAAAAAATTTAAAAATCAACGCATGATTATGAATCTGTCCACTACTTTCATAATATTTACTTATAATTACTAAAAGTATTTAACTTTATTTAACTAAAGACTGGGTTATTTTTGTTTTCATTACTAATTTCTTAAAAAAAAAAAAAAAAAAAATCTCTGGTGTGAAACACTCACCCAACTTTCAGTCATCCTAGAATTTACCAAAAACCAATGTCCCTCGAAATATGTTTCAAATAAAAGTTACGAAACTTTCTCATGTGTTTAATTATTATATAAAATTTAAAGAAAATCGTCAGGAAATTACAACAAAGAAAAGAAAAAAAAAACAACGTAAAAACCAACTTCCGGTTGAGGGATTTTGTCAGAAACTTCGTGTCGGATGCGATGGGGCTATGAAATATCAAATCCGCAGTTCTTATAATATAATTTTTTCTTTTTGAAGATATTTTACATCATACAGACTATTTCCTAAAAAAACATTTTTTACGAGACTATAAAAGTGTATTTTCAGTGACAATTCAATTTTGAAACTTTGACACGATCGTAATTATATCTTCTGATAGTAGTAAGAGAAAGTAAAAAATTATACAGTAATTGGTAAACATATATGAATTCAAATAATTCAAGAGTGACCTTGATTTAAATAATTTAATTGTTAATTTTATTACTTTATTTACTTGCTGTTAAAGGAAGTATTGCGATCGTGTGAGATTTTCAAAATTCAATTATCCATAAGTGTTAACGTTCAAGTGACACTTGTCATGAGTGCTAACCAATATATACGTACCCCACCAGCTCTAGATATTTATGTTGTTAAGCCAGTTAATTAAAAATATGCAAGGTTAAAGAAAAGTTATCAACTTTATAATTGTATTAACTGCAATAACAGAAAAAATCGTGCGTGATTCATAGCAAACAAATTTTTACTTTCTCTTACTCCTAGTAAGAGGAAGTATTGTAATCGTGTCAAATTTTCGATACTGAGTTTTCACAATATCCGTTTTGAGGTTCCCTGAGTCCAAAAAAGTGAACAGCATAGCTCAAAAACGAAAAATCGTAGAAAGTTCAAACTTGATATTACGTTTAGGTATCACCATGGGATCTGACGATGCGTTATGTGTCAATATTCCTCAACCGGAAGTACCACTTTACTAGTTGTTTTTTTTACGTTTTTGCAATTTTCTCAAAAATGGCTCCGAAGATTTTCTTTAAACTTCTTATATCAACTACACATACAAAGAGCTACAACTTTTATTTGAAACATTTCTCCAGGAAAATTCATTTAAGGGCACTTCTGGGGGAGGGGAGGGGTTAGGTTTTCATCTGTTTATTAGGCAATTCTGTCACCTAAATAATGTTAATTAGAATTAAATATGTTGTTGAAATTCGGAGTTTGAAAAAATCAGATAACCGGAAGTGCGTTTGTTTTGACACTTTACTAAATGATTCTTTCATTTTTTCGCGATTTTCTCAAAAATGGCTCCGACGATTTTCTTGAAACTTCGTATACAAAATAAAAATGCAAAGATCTACATCTTTTATTTAAGACATTTCTCTGGAAAAATTCATGTAAGGGCAGTTTTAGGGGAGGGGTGGGGTTGCAGCTTCCCCTAAAGTGGTATCATAGTTGATTATACAATTCTATCATCCAAACAAAATTAATTCGAAATAAATAGATGGCCAAAATTCCAAGTTTTAAGAAAATTGAAAGCCGGAAGTGCGCTTATACTGAACAGCGTTTTCAGTTTTCGACGAATTTCGTTATATTTGGTACACAAATTATAACATTTGTCAGTTATAATTTTGAGAACAGGAGTAAGAGAAAGTTGTGTGAGTGTTTCACACCAGATTTTTTTTTTTTGTAAATTGACGTTAAAGTATTCAAATTATATTTCTGTATGGGGAATTTTTCTTTGAAATAATTCAGATTTTGAAAGCAATAAAAATTATCTTAATTTTAAATTTATTTTTTTATAGTAAGAATAGTTTAGTATACATATTATGTTTATGTTCTGTACTTGTGTTCAGACGAGCTTTACGTCTAGCTATTGATCGGTTAAGGAGAAAAAAAGCGAAAAACAAACATACTTTACTCTATATTACTCATATTAATATGTACATCAAAATAAAATGCAAGGTCAAGAAGGAACCGAGTAACACAATACACCTCAGCTTGGCGGCCCACCCTCTAGCCACTTGCTCTTTGGCGCCATTATCGCATGCAATTTGTTAATAAAAGAAGCTATCTAATGATATTTTTGCACTAGATTCCTACTTTCACGCAGTTTTAAAATAATAAACCCTCTCACTAAACAATTTTTATTTATTATTAAAATATGTGGATGGATTTGCAATACTGGATAATAATATCTGGGATTTTATTCGTTTACATGCATATTTTGTATGTTCCTAACCGGTTTCGATTGGATTTTCATTCATAGTCACAGTAAAGTTATCAAGTTCGTGTAGAAAAGTGACTTCTTCAACTTAATCTTTCTGTTACACACTGTTACACTTACTGATTGTATGCGGGAGGTTTGACACTAGTCAGAGAAAGTTATTGTAATCGTGTCAAATTTTCGATATCGACTTTTTTTCGAAAATATCCACATTTTGTGGTTCTCTGAGTTCAAAAAAGTGATTTTTATAAAATGATGCATGTAATGTGAACAGCATAGTTGTAAAACGGAAAACTCTAGAAAGTTCAAACTAGATATTGCGTTTAGGTATCACCCATGTGATCCGACAGTAGGTTATTTGTTAAAATTCCTCAACTATTTTTTTTTTACTTTTATGCGATTTTCTCAAAAATGGCTCCAACGATTTTCTTGAAATTTTGAACATCAATTACACATACAAAGAACTACAACATTTATTTGAAACATTTCTCCGGGAAAATTCATTTAAGAGGTTATGGTTTCCTCTTCTATTTCACTTTATTACACAATTCCTATCATCTAAATAATATCAATTTAGAATTAAATATGTTGTTGAAATTCCGAGTTTGAGAAAAATCGGAAAACCGGAAGTGCTTTTTTTTAACACTACTAAATATGATTTTTTCACTTTTTCGCGATTTTCCAAAAAATGGCCCGGAACGATTGTCTTGAAAACTACACTATAAACTAAACATTAAAGATCTACAACTTTTATATAAACCAAATTTCTCTGGGAGAACATCTTTAAGTGCATTTTCGGCGAGGGGGGGGGGGGGTAGGGTTAAGCTTCCTTAAATTTGGTAATATACTTGATTATACACTCATCATCCAAATGAAAATTAATAGACATAAATAGTTGGCCAAACTTTCCGGGGTGAAGGAAAAAATCAGTAAACCGGAAGTGCGCTTTTGTAGTGAATAGTTCTTTCCGTTTCACAAATTGATTAAATTTGGCACACAACTATAAAATTGTCAATTATAATTTGAGAACTGGAGTAAGAGACCACACAGTTGTGTGAGTGTTTCACACCAGATTTTTTTAATTTAAGGCGTGTCCAACATCTATGTTTATTGATGCAAAGGAGCCTTGTAAGTGCACTGCCGGGTCTCTGGACGGAGATTAATTATAAGGTTCAAATTTTTATTACTTTCTCTTATTTCTAGTAAGAGGAGGAAGTATTGTGATCGTGCAGATCACATCGTTCAGATCGTTCAGATTTTTGAAATTGAGTTTTCACCGGAAATACCAGTTTTGGGGAAATACACGAAAAAACAAGACCCCGTCTTAGAATGGTCTCTGGGTGTTTGTATGTGCGTGTGTGTTTTAAAAGAATTACTCTAAAATGAAAAGTCCCACCAAGCTCACAAACTTGGTATTCTGTTTAGCACGAACACAGAATCAGACATTGAAAATGAAAATTTACTGAATGGTTTTTTTTTTCTTTTTTTTTAAGTTATTCGAAATTTACTCGAAAACGGCGAGTACGATTTTCCTTAAACTTCACGTAAACTATGTACACACATAAATACCTATCCCTTGTATTGAAACATTGATTGATTCCCACAAAAATTGATCTTTTTTTGGGGCTCTAGAAGGAACAAAATAGCGTTATGCTTCAGAATAATATATGATTTAACCAACTAGAAGTATTGATGGAATTTTAAGTTTGAAGAAAATCGATTTATCTGTAGTGGATTTTACAGAATTTTATGTTTTGTTTTTTTTTATTTTAATTATCTTGAAAATGGTTACAACGAACTTCTTTAATCAGTTATATTTGAAATATTATTCTGAAAAAAATTATTTAGAATAGTTGTGCAGACTTTGTGGCGTTAATTTGAAATGTTATAATATGTAGTTGGTTCAGTATGTTTAGAGCGCCCTACTACTGGGCTACAGGTATAGGACACTTCTCTACCTGCTACGATCAGTAGGTTGGTACTTATCCCCCACCACCTCTACATTTACGTTAAGGACACATATGTAAAATCTGATTTTCAACAAAATTTGTAATTTTATAAATATAATTATAGCTTATTTGTAGCTTTTATAAATTAAATGAAGTAAGAGAAAAATGGTATGAGTGTTTGCAAACCGGACTTTTTTTTTTTTAAGACACATTACTTTAAAAAAACAATTCAACCGATTTATTTCCTGTACTACTATTTATTCCTAAAAGCATAATGTTCACCTCTATATCAAATATTGTTTCCAAACGCTGCTGCAAAAAAATAAGCGCATAACGGAAAAAAAAGAGTTAAAATTGGCAATTATTTTTTTATGACACTTTTTCGAAAACGGCTCCAAATATTTTTTTGTTTTAAATTTTGCAAGGCTAACTGGGAGTTATACGCTTTTATTAGTAACATTTTCCAAGAAATTATTATTTCAACGAGCTACTAGAGTTACTAGGCTTATTTAGTGAAGTTTTTTTATAGGGGTTGGATAGACGTAAAATATAGGAGGCTAAAAATTACACTGATATAATAATTTGAGAAAACATAGTGTACGGCAGGCAATTTACACTGAATAATATAAAGAGAGTGGTAGCTTGAATAGAAATGCCAGACAGAACTGTCAAAATTCATTACACTTACTAAATAAAATATACATCCACTTTGTTTGGGGCTTTTTGGAAGCACCACTAGTCAAATTTAGGTAGTAAATTTGTTTGATGAATTAGGTAACAGAAGCAGAGTATTAGTTTTATTTGATTTTACCGCTTTCAATATACAGGTGGTCCCCAAGGTATATGGACAACGACTTTTTCTCGAAAACTAAGATAGCTAGAAAAAAACTAAAAAAATACGTGTCCCCGTAGTTTTTTGTTAGAAAACCAAATTTAATTTCCAAATTTGTTTTGGTGCTTCGAGAAGTGAGATACAGGCACCAACTTCATTTTTTTCAAATAGGGAG
>JAAEAF010008715.1:0-41579 GCA_011037195.1 Triatoma infestans | reverse complement strand
GATTTTCTTTAAATTTCTCCAGTGAACAGTAGTAGTGCGGACCTGTTTAACAAGTCAATTCAGTGTTATAATTTTTTTTATTGGTTTTTCAATGTTTTAAATAATTTTTTTTTTTATAGTTATATTTCTTTAATAGTTCTTACGTATATTGGTAATTTAGTGAAATTTGGTTGAGTAAAATACGAGTAAAAACAAAAAAAAAAACTAATCACGCAATCAACTGTAGGCGAGGGATGAGACTATATTACGCCAGTTTGAGATTGTTGCACGTTTTCAGAGCTAGTTACTGTTTTTGATACGTTTTTTTTTCTTTTTTAAGGAGTTTAAGCTCTTCTTCAATAGTATATTCTGCGTTTCTAAAAAGCTGTGCATATTAATGAATAAAAGTAGTGCTACAAATCTCCTCGAAAATACACCTTCAAGAGAAAACAAAAGAAAACGTAGTAAAAGTTCGTTTGAGTTAATCTGTAATAAAGTTTCCTGTTTGAAAAATAAGAAGCCAGAAGAAACTTCTAGCAAGATACAACCGTTATAGATACAAGAAATTAAGGTAATGATAGCAAATATTAATGAGCAAATGGCTAATATAGCAACAAAGGATGATACAAATATGTTGAATGTAAAAATGGATAAAATTATGGTTGAGCATGATAATATGAAAGTAGAATTATCAGCTATTAAAGAAGAAAATAAACATGAAAGAAAAAATTATTGATTTGGAAAATAAAAGTAAAAGAAATAAATAATTCTCAGGGGTATTCCTGAGAATAGTAATTATCAAGGTGTAATTAGACAAGTATGTAGAAATCTTTTGGGTCTACAAAATGAAGTTGATATTATCCAGGCTTTTCTGTTAACTAAAGGTTCTCAATTTAACAGAGGCAATGTAGTTCTGGCGGAGTTTGCCTCGTATAAAGATGTTTTACTGATAACTTCAAATTTGAGAAAAACTCAGAATACTGGCATACAAATTCATCAAGACTTTGCCACTGCAATCAGAATAAGACGGGGTAAATTGTTGCGTTGAGATGAGAGATAAAAAGGAGGCTACCAGATCTCTGGATTCGACTGCATAACAGATACTTTGTTGGAGGGTCTGATAGATAACATGTGGAGGTACAGATGGTTTTTAAAGCTACTTTAAATGAGATGACCGGATATGATTTTTCTCATGTGTATTCTAATGAAGGAACAGTAGCCGCGTACCCAGTCATGAAGACTTCTGCACAAAATAACCTGACATGGTCCTGAGGACACCCTCCAGGTGAGGAACCTAACAGCAATGAGACCATTCGGCGAAGAACAACTGACTCCTTTTCAAGAAGAAACATTACAATAGTAAGAAAAATATCTTTGATTACCATTTTTTATTATAATATTAGGGGCTTAATGAATAAAAAACATGATATACATTTCTTGAGCTTAATTAATGGTTATGATATATAGTCTGTTTAAGTGAAACTTTCAGAACTAAAGGCGAAGTAAGCTGATACGTGAATTTATTTACAGGTTATAGTTTACATTGGGTATTTGCAATTAAAGAAAATTCCAGTAAACCAGGCCGTGCTAATAAAGGGGGGTCTATTGATTGGCTATAAAGTTGATTTGTCACATTGTGTAGGGTTTGAGAATTTTGACAAAACAACTGTGATCAGAGTTCAAAGCGGTGATCAAATTGTTTGGCTGTTACCAGTTTATTTGAATTTTAGTTCATGGCTCACTCAATATAACGATTTATGTAGAAAATAATATTCGGGATTGTATTGTAATTGGGGATTGTAATGCCCGAATAGCAAATTATCAAGTTATACCAGATGAAATGCATTATTTCAATAATGTGGAAAAAAATAAGAAATTCAAAAGATAAAATAATAAATAATCAGGGCCAGCTATTTTTGCAGTTCTATGATGATAAGTGATAACAGTCTGTGTATAATAAATGGTAGGATTCGTTCTGATAGTGAAGAGGAGTATACGTTTATCACTACGAAAGGTAGTTCTGTGATAGATCTGTGTTGTGTGCCGTATGATTATATCGATTATGTTAATAGTTTCCAGTACTATCGAAAACTCATTCCGATCATATGCCAATAGAACTAGTACTAAAACATTGATGGAACTTTTAAAAAACTAGAAAATAATATTGTAACTCTAAAGCAAAAATTGAAAGTTACAAACAATGATAAAAAATATTACGTATAAGGATAAGTTAAAAATGGAATGTAATAATATCAGTGTTATTCCCCAAAATACACAGGTTGCTGTAAAAATTTTAAATAGATTGCTTTAAAAAGTCAGCTGGTCTAGATGAGAAAATAAGTAAAAATAATAAAAAGATAGCTCGTTTTAAAAATATGTGGTTTGATTTTGTTTTGTTGAAACAGAGGAAGATATCATTTAAATTGTTGAAATTGTATAGAAGGTCAAACTAAAACTTTATTAAGATTCTGTTTTTAGAAGCAAACAAACTTTACTTTATAAACAAACATGTGAAAGTAACACGAAAGAATTATTATGAAAACATTATTTCTAATCTGAAACAAATAAATAATAGTCAATCAGCTAAAGAAATCAAATAACAAAATTTTATCTTCAAATTGTAACTCTTTTGAATTAACTGAATATTTTAAAAATTTTTATTAAATCCCTCTTTAAATTACTTACCGCTATCTTTCGCGGAGCATTTATTATTAATTCTGAATTAGACAAATCTATGCAGATGAATGAATTGGAGATCGTACTGTCGAAAGCCAAGTCAAACAAGGCCCCTGGCAGGGACAGCGTACCATATGAGTTTTTTAAAGAGGCCCCTAATGAGTTTTTGGAAAAAATGGTTACAGTATTTAACAATATATTTCATAAATGTAAAATACCATCTAGCTTTGTTAAAGCCATAATATGTCCGCTTTATAAAAAAGAGGAGCCGGGTTTGGTTCAAAATTATAGGGGATTATCCTTTCTTGACACCATTTCAAAATTGTTTACGAGTCCAGTGCTACCCTTAGATTTTCTCTTCCTAGGAGCCCCTACAGCTCACTGTCCGGTGATGGACAGTGTTGCCTGTAGCGAGAGAACACTGTCCGGAGGCTGGCAGTGCACTGAGAGGGCTCCGAGCGCTAATGACCATAGATGTTAAAGCGCCTTAAATTAAAAAAAAAATTGTTTACAGGTATTATTCAAAACAGATTGGTTAATTGGGTTAAAACAGAGAGAATACTACATGAATTCCAGGCGGGCTTCCGTGTAGGCTATTCCATCATTGATCACATTTTCTCCTTATACAATATTATACAATTAAAATGGGCTCAGACGACCGGTGCTAATAGGAAGGTGTACGCAGCATTCTTTGTCGACTTTAGGGCAGCATTTGATTGCGTAGACAGGTCACTTATCTATAAGCTATCTAATTTAGGCATGTCCACAAAAATGTTGAATTGCATTAAGGGGTTACTGCAGGATACTTACAGCGTGATATTGACACAAAATGGTCTAACTGAGGAATGCGATATAACAACTGGATTGAAATAAGGATGTTTAATTTCCCCGCTCCTTTTCAGTTTATTTATAAATGATATGTACGAGGAGTTAGATGGTGGGATTAATATAGCAGGCTTGCAAATTAAATTACTCGCGTACGCAGACGACGTTGTTACCCTGTCAAATCATATAGTAACAAAGAGGTGGATGATAAAGAACTTAGAAAACAACTGTGAAAAGTGGAACTTGCAGGTGAACTTTAACAAATCAAAAGTCGTAATTTTTAAATCGCACAACGGAAAAAAAGCAAAAAATGAAAATTGGTTTTATCAGAACAATTTAATTGAAATAGTAAAAGAATATGATTATTTAGGAGTTAAATTCATATCAAATTTAAAATTTCGGCAACAACTTACAAGATAAGATAAGCAAAGCTAAAATAGCATTAAATGATTTTAATAGTATTCTCTTTTCAAATAAGTGTAATTACAACTTAAAGTTGAAAATATTTTACGCTACATCTCGTGTAATAATGTCTTATGGCGCTCACTTGGGGGTGGAGGCAATATGAATTGCTAGAAACATGTCAGAGAATGTTTTAAAAGAGAATTTACTTTCTGCCGATAAACACACCAAATTATTTTTTATTATTCGAAACTAAACTAAATACCATGTTTGCATATATCTTCCGCCTTCATATGAAGTACATTAAAAAAATTGTAAATGTTATGGATAGCAACCGGTTGCCAAAATAATTAGCCACGTTAATAATAAATAAAAAGATCGGTTGGGGCTAAAGAATGGCTGAGGCTTTTAAATAAATTCAATTTGATTGATGTTTCTGATGTTGATGTGAGGCGGTGGGTTGATCCGTCTGATGTTTTGTTAGAATGTATAATTAACAAGGAACATAAGCAGTTGCTATCCAAAGCGCAGGGCAGCTCAAACCATTTATTGTATCCGCATTTGAGATTCGATTTGAATGATCACTATCTAAATCTGGATAATTTTCTGATTGCAAAATTGGTTATTAAGGTCAGGTCAGAGATGCTGAATCTAAACTTGCACCCCTTGCAAACTTGATGCTTCACCCTGCTGCCCAGTGTGCAACATGAATGTAAGGGAGGATCTCTTTCACTTTCTACTTGAATGTCCTCTACCTATGTCAACTTGGAGAGCATTATCTGGGTAAGACTGTTTTAGTGGCAGAGGAGGGGATACGTGTGATCAATGGTGGCTGCGGATGGGGTCCCCTTGCTTACTATGTAAAGAAAGCCTATGAATTGAGAAAAGAGAAAAAAATCATTTAACGGATGAATACTGAAGTCATTAAATGTTGCGTGTTTCTTCATTCAAATTGTTTAATAATTCATTTATTTGTTTATTTGTTATGTTTTGATATTGTTATCTGTTATTTATTACGTTTTAAGTAGTGTGGAACTCACCTGACGGTCTTATGACCATTGGTTTATTATGAAATAGCCCTGATCTGTATAAGCATTAATTCAATAAACGTAATTATATATATATAAAAAAAAACATTTCTCCAGGTAAATTTTTTGTTTGCAGTTTCATTTTTCATTGGTGGCTCTGTTTACTTACAACCTTTCATCCTATACAACCTTTCATCCTTATAACCTTTCATCCGTTCCATTTCATCTTTGCTTCTAAACAACTATTCAATATTGAGACCCATAAAATACTCTGCTTACAATTTCACTTTTCAAGAAAAGTTTGTCAGCGGGAAGGGCTTTTTTACAGAATAGATTTCTGAGTTTGAAAATTTCTCGTTAACACCCTAATGATTTTCTTTAAACTTTGAAAACTGAATGCAATACGATATATATATATATATATATATGTTACCGTCAAAGTATGAAATCAGGCATTCTACAGAATTCCTAGGCATTTCATATAATACCTAAAAACGTTAGGCAATGTGTAGAATTTACCCCTTTTCTCTAATTTGCCTAGGCTTTGTGTAGAATGCCTTCGGGCGAAGCAGCCAAAGTAACCTTCCCTGTACAGCTAGTTCGAGAGGTTATGTGTTCAGGTTGTTCCGTGTAGTTTTGTAGTTCTAATGATAGATAAAAATATGTTTTGATGCCGTTTTGAAGAGGAACTGCGGAAAAGGAGAAATACTACAGCAAAGAATATAGTGTATTTTTAACAGATGAACGTTACCAGCTATTTGTGAAAAACGTTTCTTCGGTAAAATTTAGCAGCAAGAACTAGGCCATAATTATATATGGCCATTAATAGATATAGTTCTTAAGGCTTTCTATACATTGCCTAAGACGTCGTAGAGTTTCCATAGAATGCCTAGGCAATGTATAGAATGCCTACCAAGGCATGAAATAAAAAGATATTTCTTACATTGCCTAAAGTAGCTAGGTATTATATCAAATGCCTAGGCATTCTATAGCATGCCTGAATTTCATACCTTGCCGGTAACATATATAAACCTATAACTTTTGTTTGATTTTGTTTTCGGAAAACATATTCCACAGCTTCTGGGTGGGTGCATGATCTGTGATGATATGCTAAATTCTATACACATCGCCATGCCATTTCAAGATTTGTGTAAACTGATTTTTTAAGATTTTGAAAGATTAATTGATTAGGTCGCTAACTTAGCTACGAGTTACACAGTTGTGGTCTTTGCACTTACAAACATAGGTATTTCTTACTGTCTAAGATGCCCGCAAGAGGTATCTGTTGCATACAGTCACTTGGGGAGTTATACGGTTTTTCCACAGCTCAGTACTACATGCATCGTCAGAACAGTACACAGTACACTTAAAAGAGAAGGGATTAGCTCAGTGGTAGTTCGCTGGACTAGCAACGCGGAGATCAAGGGTTCGAATCCACCCGTGCTACCCTTAGATTTTCTCTTCCTACGAGCCTCTACAGCTCACTGTCCGGAGATGGACAGTGTTGTATGTAACGAGAGAACACTATCCGGAGGCCGGCAGTGCACTGAGAAGGCTCCGGGCGCAAATGACCACAGATGTTAAGACGCCTTGAATAAATAAATAAAAAAAAAAAAACTAGGAGCTCCGTCTCTAGGGGATGCCAAGGGGAAAGAAGGAGTTAGCTCAGAGGTAGCGCTCTGGACTAGCGATGCGGAGGTCCCGCATTGAATCCAACTGGTGTCCTTGGATATTCTTTTAGTAGCCTCTACAGTCACTATCCGGTGATTGGCAGTATTGTCTGTAGCCAAAGAACACTGCTCGGAAGTCGAGAGTGCACCGAGAAGGATCAATAGATTTTTCAGGTCCCAATAAATAATAATCTAATAGCAATAATACGGCCTACAAAGTAACAACTAACATGTCCGCTAGCCTACAAAATATATTTATGGGCAATGTTAAGAGTAATATAACGTTCAATAAAAATTCCAAATTTGAAAAATGTTGCCTATCATAATTGCAGTAAGAAAACGCTGAGTGTTTTACATCAGATTTTTTTATTTTTAATTTTTTAAATCTCATAATTTTTAATCAAATAATTAAAATTACTATTTTTAATATAATTTTTTTTTTTGTTTCACAAACTGTTCCTTTTTTATGTGGAAGCAGAAGTGTATGACAGGGTGCCTTTGATGGCAAAATAACTTTTTAAACCGGATTTTGTCCAAGACAGAACTGTATGGCACCTTCCCCCGCCAGTATATCACTTTACTCAATTAGAGCATATTTCAAGAAGGTTTACATTATAATTGGACAAAATTTAAATGTGATCTGGGAAGGCATTAAACAAATAAATTTTGAGAAATCAAGACAAACAAGAAAAAAAGTTGACCTTGGAAACGGTCGCCAAAGTGAAAAAAAAAAACAAAACAAAAAAACAATTGAATATAATAAATACACGATAAAAATCACCAAAGAAGACAAACCAATCTGTTGATTGAACCTTTGATAATGTCAACAACATTCAACAGACAATGGAAGTAATCTAAAATTTTTGCCAACCTACACACATCACTGTAACTACCCGCCGCCGCCGCTTTGTCAGTCACCTTCCTCTCGCGCTCCCATAGAGTGGGTGTGCTGTAAATAGCCCGCCGCCTGTTTGGCATTTTTTATTTTATTCTTTTTCTTTTTTTTCGTTCTTTCTTTTTACCTTTAGCATAAATCAACAAGTACAGTTATATTAGTCACAGGTTGGTACGATGTCAGTTTGCAACTAGGTTAGTAGGAAATTTGAACAAACTATTTTGTTATCTTCTTTTGTTTTACTTGAAGACCTTCCTCCACTTACTGCATTTTTTATATTTGCATTGGTAATGTCTACTACATTTCACTATTATTACTATCATTATAATTGTTGTTTACAATAATACTAACAACATGTAAGTAGGATTTACATTAATGTGATTAATCAAACTGTAATTTAATGTTTTAAAACCTGTATAATAATTGTAATATTATAATTTAAACAGTTCCTAAGAAAAGATTTTATTATACTCAATTTTTTGTCCTGAAATGAAACCCACATGACCAAATTACTTTCTTTTTAAGCATTTATTGGTTGAATCCAAAAATTTTTTACCATGTAATACTTTATGGGCCTGGGTAGAAATTATAGAGTTCATCTATTTCGGGTGCCAGAACATGTTGGTGTGGAAAATAATAATGAGACTACCGACAATCTGGCAAGGGAAGGTGCATCAATCCTCTTCACGTGGCAGACGTCCTATTTTTGAGATAAGAGTCTAGGCCGAGCTCAGGAATGAGAAGGAAGCCAAAATGAGTGAGGCAGGCTAAAATTATTCTTGGTCGCTACTAATACATTTGAGGATCAGTCTGAGCAGAAATAGCTACTTATGCTGTGGGACACAAGTAGGCTCACACTTAGATTTAAGACGCAGATTCTATGGTGAGATAGAGAAAACTCCAATATATCCGCTGATGGTCTGCTGCGCTGTCATTCAGAGAATGTATAGAAGACTTTTTAAGTACATATTGAATGTTAAAGGAAGAAATATCTATCCTGCCCAGAACCTTTTCAGATAATTAATTTCTTAAAGAAATACACCTGACGCTTCAGGGTAAGAATGTCTCCATTCATCCTAAAAGCCATAGGGGAGTCACAATAAATCTTCTAAGGTCGCAAGTAAAATAATATTTTGCAATTGAATTTATCAAAGCTGCATAACATCAGATTAGTCAGTAAAATAATAATAATAGTAATAATAATAATAATAATAATAATAATAATAATAATAATATCACCCAATAAAAACTAAAGAGTCAAGTTCCAGGGGCACTTGGTATTCTAATTATCTTTAAGAACTTATTGACGATTTAGGCAAAAAATCTGAATGTGGATTGAGGTATCCACCTGATAGAACTAGAGATATGAAAGAGGATACTGAAACATCGCTCTTGAATATAGTGATCGAATTTGTTTAGAATAAGTAAATTCGTTTTGGAAAGTATTTATTCCAAATGAAATGACCCTAGAAATGTTTAAAACAATAGTTTTTATAAAGATATTTTCTGTTTTCAAACAAGTGAAAAAAACTTCCTTAAATACTTGAGAAAAAGGAGATAAATCTTCAATTAAAAGGAGCATTCAATAATTTAAAAGTCAGAGAACAGTAAAGCAAAGAATTTTGTCAACTTTCAGTATTATAAGTTGGTAAACAGCTCCTTAATCACTATTCGGTATACAAAATCTCAAAGACGATAAGTCTTAAAAATTTGAATTTGGAAGAACAGCGTTCAGTAATACGATTTCTGGTATTTAAGGAAGTGAAAGTATCTGTAATTTTTAACTTGAGGTCCTATTTTCTCTGATTTTTTTGTTTTGAAAGTCAACATATTATTAATAGTCAATATTATAATATTGAGAGATGCTTGAAAATAACGCGAACATGCGATCATGAAGAAGCTATTTGTTGTGCAGCGGAAAGGAATACTCTTAGTCCAAAAGGGCGCAAGGTCGCCCCATATTGTGCAACCAACGTTTGATACTATTGAAAAAAATCGGCTGGAAAATTTCTGGCTGCCATAACTGTTTTACAGAAGACTGCAAAATGTCACACTGTGGTGAGAGAGTGGCCTGCAGCCACACATCATATGGTGATTCCCTCACTTCTATGGCACACAACATATCAAATGGAGCGTAACATCTGTATAGTAATCTATCTACCACAAGCTATTCAAATTCATTAACTTGGGGGGTAAACAAGATCCGCCTACTTCACCCCCTAGCAAATCATGAAGGAGAAGCTAGGGGATGGCTCTACGAAATATCTACAAGGCTATCTAGAATGAAAAGGAAGTCTTCGAGAAAGCATCAAGATAACAACACAACATTCTGATAATAAGCATAAATAGTTCAATGTATCATTCAACTCTCAAGTTACCACTTTTCTATGTCAGTTCTGACTAAGGTCCTTGCAGTGCTTTCATTTTCAGTTTAATACATTGGGAGAAAATCAGTATCCTTTCCACTTCCTCAATTCTGTGTCCAATCGCATAAAAATCCAATGCAGCACCCATTAGATTTGTTTTTGCTTGCTCCCCTCCAAATCATGATGCATCAAATTTCACAGCGACAGAGAAGTTAAAAAAAAAATGCGCAAAACTGGCTCTCAGGTAACAAGCCCCCCCCAAAAAAGAATCTTTACTGCCAGCATAAACAAACTAATAAAAAAAATGAGGCAAGTAAGGATTAAATGTATTTGGGGATTATGTCGGAACTGACCACTGTCGTCCAGTCCGAGGTGGTGGGCATTATTGATTGCTGCCACCTTGTGGGGGAGTGGCAGGGAGAGATCAAAGAGGGGCGGATTTTCTCTGACAGTCAGGCCGCACTGAGGGCTTTGAGTAAGCCATGGTGGAGCTCGAAACTAATGGGAGAATGTAGGAGAAGGCTTAATACTTTGGCTCGGAGGGGTAAGGTGCGTCTCTATTGGATACCCAGACATGCGGGAATAGAGGGCAATGAGAGGGCGGATCAGTTGGCTAGGGAGGGATCATCATTACCATTTTGTGGTCCTGAACCAGCCGTTGTCGTCACAAAGAAGTTTCGTGGCTAACAGATTAGACTTTGGGAGACGCGAGTCTTGGAGAAATGTTGGGGAGGGACACAGGGGTACCTCCAAGCTAAAGGATTATAAAAGGAATTGAGCAGGGAACTTCGGAGTATCTCCTGTCCCTTAGTAGGACGAGTTGGTAGGGATAATGACTGGACACACTTGGGTGTCTAGTCACTTGTTTAACATAGGGAGGACTTCTAGTCCCATTGTCAGAATTGCGACGACGAAGTCAGGGAAACGGTGTATCACGATTTATGTCAGTGTCCTCGTTTCGCTGGTACTAGGTTTCGCGTATTTGGGAGGGCACCACTCTCGCAGGATTGCCTGGGCGAGTTGGAGTTTAAGGATATCTTGGGATATTGTAGACTGACCGGTAAGCTACTGGGGGAGATTAACTCTTGGGATGATATGGGGGGCATCGGGGGGGGGGGGATAAAAGGCTTAGTCCCACGCCATCAGGCACCTGGCATAATAATAATAATGTCGGAAAATAGATAAATTGACGATTCATTAAAAACCTAACTACATATGAAATGATAAATCATTTGTCGTTGTGTTCTGTTTAATTTACTTTACTTACATTCCATTCTAATAAATAACATGGCAGTGATGGTGTTAATAAAAAATTTATGTACAATAATTAAGAGAAATGCCAACAAGTAACATGCATACTTCTTAAGATGAAAGAGTATGCATAATTCATAAATATAAAAATATTGTACAGCAAAGAAAATAAATAATTTTTGCCAATCCTTTAACATAATTCTGCTTCTTAAGCTAGTGATACAATGGATGCTGGTGGCAAGAAACTACAATACAAAATAGTAGAAAAGTTTAATTGACGAAAATAACGAAAAATAGGTCTCCATAGCAGACAAATCGCAAAGTCCTTCCCATAATCTGAGTAATCTTCTTATTTTTATATATATGTATCGAGCTTCATTATATTTTGATCTTTGTAAAGATGTAGCCGTCTAACTAGATAATAAAATATATATTAGCACAATGACCTGATACTTGTTTACTACTGGCTCATTGGCCAACACACTTTTACTAATCCAAAATTCTAAAACTACCAAATAAAATTTCAACATATTATAAGCTTCAAAGATTTTATATATATAACATAAAATGCATATATCGCGAGTGACAGATAATTCATGTGTTCATTTAGTATAAGAAGCTTAAAAAAAAATCGTTAGTAGTCGTGTTCGAGAAAATCGCGCAAAATTAAAGAAAAAAAATCTGGTGTGAAACACTCACACACAACTTTCTCTTACTGCAGTTCTCAAAATTATAATTGACAAATTTTATAGTCTGTGTACCAAATCTAATGAGATTCGTCGAAAACTGAAAAATCTGTCTAGCAAAAGCACACTTCCGGTTTAATAATTTTCTTGAAACTCGGAATTTTGGCCATCTATTTATTTCTAATTAATTTTATTTGGATGATAGAATTGTATGATCAACTATGATACCACTTGAGAAAAACATAACCTCACCCCTCCTCCAAAAGTGCATTTACATGAATTTTCACGGAGAAATGTTTTAAATAAAAGTTATACATCTTTGTATGTTTAGTTTATATAGGAGGTTTCAAGAAAATCGTCAGAGCCATTTTTGCGAAAAAAGATAAAAAGTGAAAAAAAATCATTTAGTAAAGTGGTAATGTAAACGCACTTCCGGTTATCCGATTTTTTTGTAACTCGGAATTTCAACAACATATTCAATTCTAATTAACATGATTTAGATGACAGAATTTTTTAATTAACTGAAATAGCACTTTAGATGGAAACCTAACCTTACCCCTCCCCAAGAAGTGCCCTTAAATGAATTTTCCCGGAGAAATGTTTCAAATAAAAGTTGTAACTCTTTGTATGTGTAGTTGATAGAGAATGTTAAAAGAAAATCGCCTGAGCCATTTTAGAGAAAAACGCAAAAAAGTAAAAAAGCTAACTAGGAAAGTGGTATTTCCGGGTGAGAAATTTTGACAGATAACGCACTGTCGGATCCCATGGTGATAACTAAACGGAATATCAAGTTTGAACTTTCAACGATTTTTTGTTTTTGAGCTATGCTGTTAACACAGAACATTCACCAAAAACCATTTTTTTATTGAAAGACGAAAGTACTAATATTTGCTCTTGCCAGAAGTAAGAAGAAAGTACAAATATTATTACATAATATTCAATACAGTGTGGACTAAGGTTTCTAAAACATCCGCGCCAGATTTATGATGATAATCGCTTTGAATTAATTCCCGGTGTTTTTTGTTTTTGAATTATGGTGGATGCAGAGAGATATACAATATCATACAGTGTATCTGAAAAATGTTTCAATCAAGGTAATACGCCAACTTTATTCTTACCAAGCTCAAGATAATAGTATGTAGCCCTTAAGTGAAAAAAGTGAAAAACTGAAAACAATTCCTATAAATGGTATTTTTCGGTCAAGAGATTTAAGCGGAACCCCTTGCGTGTCTGATTTCTCTTCTGATAATCTGATGAAAGGATATTAAGTTTGTACTTCATGTAGTATATTGTTTTTATTACATTCATTGCTGCAAGAGGAAAAAGTTTGCAATTTTAAATTGAGTTTACTCAAGAAATACACGGTTTTAGATCACCTGAATATGAACAAGATTTTGTAAATTCTCCCTTCCAGTCACTCCTAGGTGAATATATGTATGTAGGAGAGTGTGATTGTGATATGTGAACACCATAACTTAAAAACGAAAACTTGTTGAAGGAAGCTCAAATACGTCAACGGGAAGAGACATTTTATATTTCTGTAATGTTCTCGCAAACAGATTTACTTGCAATTTTAAGAAAAGTGTTGGAAGAGTTGAAGATTCGTTGTCACCCTTATGTTCCTTTAATTTTTCTTGTCCATAAACAAGACATGTCTAGTTTTTCTCCAATTATAAACATAATTTTTTAATAAAGTTCTCACAAATATGGGGACAGTGTTTGTGAAGGAAAAATAAGGAAATCTTTATCAATATTCATTTGACAGGAAAATATTCTATAATGTCTGAATATATTTTTTAACTTTGCGAAACAGCCATGCAAAAAAAAAAAAAATCAATTGAAAAGAATAGATATAGGCTTATTAAAAATGGAATAAGTATTAAAATTTTAATTAATTCAAATTATTCTATCCTATATATTTAATTGAAAACTTCATTTAAGCAAGATTTTGGGTAGCTATACGACATTTCTAAATTAAAATTAAAAAATCTAATAATATTATACATCATATAAAACTCATGACATAGAACAATTAAAATCTTCTTTTATTTACTTTATTAGATAATTCTATTAAAAAATTAGCTTTTAAACTATGATATGCTACCTTAATTATAAAATAGTGAAATAGCTTACTAGAATGCAACTAAACTCTTAACTGTTCAGTGGAGTCACATTATTTTACTCCTCCAAGAGATGTGTTCAATGAAACGTAATGTTTATCATTTCCCTGATTAATAATAAGCTACAGCATGGGAAAACTTGTTACTTTAGTAATACCCGCAAGGGGTATCTGTTGCATGCAATTACTTGGGGAGTAGCGACCCCACGGGTTACTACAGCTCAGTACTCCATGCATTTCATCAGAACAGTACACAATACACATAAACTATATACACTCTACACTTTACAGACACAGCACGCAAACTAGGGTATCCGTCCCTAGATAATTGGGCGTAAGCCAAGGGAAAAGGAAAGGATTAGCTCAGTGGTAGCGCGCTTGATTACCAACGCGGAAGTGCCGGATTCGAATCCAGCATGCTGCCCTTAGATTTGCTCTTCCTAGGAGCCACTAAAACCCATTAATATTACTCTTAAATACAGATGCTTGGGTTCCGGACATTTTATTTGTTTATATTTGGGACTATATTGCAATCAGAATGGAACTATTAGTAGTAATATACCATAGCGTCTATATAAAAAGTGCCGATAACACTTGAAATGGTTTGGAGTTACAAAATCATATCCACAACAAACCTCCTAGTGCAAGTAAAATCTTACTGTCGCTCCCTGAAAGGTAGCAACTAAATGAAATATTAAGTTTCCACGTTCTTCTTCATTTTCAGGTTTTGAGTTACGCCGCCTATTTTCGCATTAGTGGTGTCTTAGAACATGTATTTCCGGTAAAAACAATTTCAAATATTTGATAGGATCGCCATAAAAAGAAGAAATCCAAAAAGAGGCGTTGTTATATATATATATATTATATATATATATAATATACTTATAAGAACTTATATATATATATAAAACAGTCAATGGTCTTATGGTTTGACTGATTTTATCCGAAAATTTTAGGAGGAGTTTGTCTGGAAACCGTAATTGGAATTATAAAGCTGGAGCAATTGAGTTATTTTACTTTTTATTTTTGATGCTTTGGCCGTAAGCGGTATCTGTTGCATACTTGGGGAGTAGCAACCCCATGGTTAACACAGCTCAGTACTCCATTCAATTCATCTTAACAGTACACAATACACTTAAAACTATATGCACTCTACACTTTACGGACAAGGACAAACACAGTACACAAACTAGGGTCTACGTACCTAGTTAATTGGCGAAATCGAAGGGGAGAAGGAAGGGATTAGCTCAGTGGTAGCGCGCTGGACTAGCAACGCGGAGGTCCCGGGTTCGAATCCAGCATGCTGCCCTTAGATTTTCTCTTAGTAGGACCCTCTTCCAACTCACTTTACGGTGATAAGCAGTATTGTATATAGCTAGTGAACACCGCTTGGAGGCTGGCTGTACTTTGGAGAAGGCTCCAGAGAGGCACAATAGATCTTTCATATCGCAGTGCTATAATCCCCTACAGCAATCTACATCTACTTTAGTGTACTGTACTTAATAAGGATATATAAAAGAAAGTCATTTGACTAAAGTCCACGAATTATTTACGAAAGGATAAGAGCATTAGATTTTCTAAACGCAGAGGTGTCAAAACTCATGATCCGCATGTCGCGTACGGCCACAATGCGACCTTGGCCCGCAACGGCTTTAAATAAAATGAAAAATAATCCGATAAGAATTAAACAATAATAGCATTTGATGTGTTTAGAACACCTAATAATAGAACCTATTTAAAGATTTAAATGCAAAGAATAATTTAAAATTACTAATAAAGTTTCCTTTAATAGTTTAAACATTAATTACTTCCCAAAAAGGGGATATGAACTAACCACTCCTTCAAGATCTTAGTATATAAGTCTGCCTAACTACACAAGGGTGCACACAGCCTTGACACGCTACAAATAGTTTTGCTGCTATTAGGATTAACAAGCAGATTCTTACTATAAGAAAATTTTTCAAATTTTTCACTGTTTTGTAGTCCCTCTACTCTAACGCACAAACAAAAATGCGGCAATAAGTAACAATCTCCTCTATAATTAGGTAGAGAGGATACAAATAGCTGTTCAGCTGCCTCTTCGTCGGCAGAAACATATTTTGAAATTAAAACTGATAATTACATTCCAAGTTGTAGCAGATTTTTTTTCTGTTAAAGAACTTCAGCAGTTTAGGAATTTTTAAAAATTTTTTATCTATAGAATACGAATATTTAACTTACTAACAGTTTCAACGCCCGGGATTTAAAATTACACTGCAGTCAGGCTTTGGGTCAGTATAAGGTTAGTGAACTCTGGCTAGGAACAAGTTTATCGGTTTATTTTTTAAAAATAAAAACAAAGTCACCACTTGAGGAAGGGCACAGCAATTTGTAGTGTAGTCATTCTTTTAAATATTAGTTTGCATAAAGCAATAATAACTAGTACATATATGTAAATTTATATCTTTAATATTAAAGCAAACGTATTAGCGGCTGCGAAATGTTAATTTATGGTTCTATATCTTACAAATAATCTACTGTTTACAATTTTTTATAGTATCAAAAATGATAATGATGCTAAATCTAAAGAATGTTTTTTTTCAGGAGTATCTGTAGCAAAAAGTCTCTGCTGCAATTGGAATAAACGCATCCTGGGCAAAGTTAATTTCACGAAAGGATCTTGCTTTGAAAGTGAAATTCAAAGTGTTTAACTCTGCTTTACGAGCTATATTGTCTGATTTGCTTCCCAGATTGGAGGAGGTAATAACTATTTTGATGTCAACACTATTTCATAAAAAAAAGTTATTCTCCCTTCCAGTGTCTACCCTTAACTGCATGCTTGCATGCAGACATGAAATGCACAATTACATGACAGACATGAAAATTGACATGGACCACCTCCTTAGAGGTGCAGCTCATCCATTAGTAAAAGTAAAAAGCCCAATTTTAATATTTCTTAAAAGCTTCTCCATTAAACACAATATTGAGAGATAAAATATTTGAAATTAAATGTTTATTGTGCAAGTTATGGGACAATAAGTTAGTTTAAGTGTCTGAAAGAAGATTATTATTTAACTATTGATACTAAATTTACATAATACAATACTGTGAAATGTTATTGGTGTGATGTATTGTAGTGTACTGGTAGCTTCTGGCGTGAGCGGTTTAGTGAAGGGGCTTGTAAGTATATATGTTTAAGAGAGAAGTATTAGTAATAATCAAAAGAGCACCACTGTTTTTAAAATAATTATTCTCTAAGCAAATTTAAGTACTTTACAATATCACAACTATATCTTAATAATTCAAATGTTTATCTAGAATAAAGGCAAATCACTATCACTGAGTTTAAGAGAGCGATTCCTGAAGCAAGTGTTCTGCTTAAATGTCTGTTTTAGACTGTGTTGAAGGAATGTCTTCTAATTGTTCGTTCAAATCTTCCCCTACGACAAGAAGGGGTTAGACAATGCTAACAAGGTTCATGAACTCTTCCTGTAACTGTACTCTTCTACTTGCGTGTACCCTTTTTCGCCAACGAGCTTGCATTTTCTTCATATCATAATTTTCTTTAAATAAAACAGATATAATTTCTTGCATCTATCACAACTGATATGATAAATTTCTCTTCTTTTTTCTTTAAAAACAATATTCCGTTCGAAATAGCTTCAACTTTCAGTTTCAACGTTTTGTTTGCTTCTGTAAGAAGTTTGGTTTGAGTTGTTTGTATGTGTAAGTGTGTGTGTGTGTGTGTGTGTATGTGTTTGAGAGAGAGAGAGAGAGAGGGTGAGAGTGAAGAAACATTTTTTTATTCTGGAAGTAAACTCCCTTAATTATAATAAATACAATATAAATAAGCTATAAATCTAGCATATGTGTACTTAAGCCACAATTAAAATTTAAAAAAAATAATTCAAACCATGAATAAGTACTAAAGGGAAGGGAATAGCTAAGTGATTAGCGTACTGGACACCCACACGGAGGACCCGGGTTCAAGTCCAGCTGTTCTGCCTTCCTAAGAGATTTTCTCTTCCTAGGACCCTCTACAGCTCACTGTCCGGTGATGGACAGTGTAACGAGAAGAACACTGTCCGAAAGCCGGCAGTGCACTGAGAAGGCTTCGGGCGCCAATCACCATAAATGCTGACGCGCTTAAATTAAATTAATAAATGAAATTAAATTCTCTTTCAAATAATAAAAACTAAAAAAGTATGTTTTAAATTGGATGTTGAGGTTCGGTCATTTCTAAAAAATATGATTTTATGCCATATATTTATATATGGTAGGAACATTGCTTGTGAGAAAGAACTTTAAAAGAGAGGAGGTATTGTCTGCGGAAGGATGGTTTTAGCCAGGATTAGATTAGATTCTATGGGGGGGATTGGCTCTTCAGCTTATGCCACCGCGACCCCCAAGGGTCTGTTGTGAAACCCCATAAGTTGGAGTCTCCTCGACCGTGTTCTCCTTTATTTGAACTTTGGAATCTGGAGAGGCTCCTAGGGGGTCAGTTAAGAGCACCTCCCACCTCTCGAGTCCTGTTTGCCTTATTAGACTTAGCAGACCAGAGAGATTCCTCTGGCTGAGGCTTGCAGACGTCAGCTTCTCCTCCCCAAAGAGGCGAAAGCTCAGTCATAAAAACCCACACAAAACGTGCAGTGCTGTTTCATCTTCTTCCTGACAAAACCTACACAGGCTATGCATTGCCAGGTCCATGCGATGCATGTGCTTATTGAGTCTACAATGGCCAGTGAGAACGCCAACTGCTATCCTTATGGCCGGCCCCCCGGTCTATTGGAGTGGTTCAGCAGTTAGCCTGGGCGAGTAGCTAGCTTTGAGTGAACGCTTCCGCCTGGGGTTTTAGCCCACCGTTCCCTTGATCGATCATGCATCCATGTTCTAATAGATGCCCTCCAGAGGCACTTGTGACGCCGCAGAACGGTTCAGGGCCGATAAGGGTTCTAATGGAACCCTCCCGGGCCACGCGATCCGCCGCCTCATTGCCTCTGTGACCCGAATGTCCGGGTACCCAGACTAGGAAAACTTTATTGTGGCTACTAATTTCTCTGAGTACACCTAGGCAATCCTATACCAGCCTTGAGCTGATCTCCCACGAGTCAATTGCCCGCAGGCCAGCCTGGCTATCCGAATAAATGACGATTGTGGAGTTATGCACGCCCCGTCTTCTTATTTCGGCGGCGCAGGTAGTAATTGCGACTAGTTCTGCCTGAAAAGTAGTCAGGATAATTTACTGTAAAACGGATAGAGACTGAGAAAGAATAATATAAATATGAAATCAAAATCGAAACCCAAACTCAAATTCAACAAAAATTTGGGAATGGATATGCAAAAAAAAAAAACAGTTTCATCAAAAAAGCTTCAAGTTCAAATCAAATTAAAAAAGGAAATGTAGTATTAAACGTTCTATTTTTTTTTAATTTGTGTTTTTCACGCATACACAAAAACTGCTCGACAGCCATTCTTTAAACTAAAAATCTTTCTCTTTCACTTTAGACTGAACTAATTTAGAATCTTGGCTAAATATAGACACTCAAAACTATCCACTTATAGTCTTCTTGGCTTCTTTGCTTACCATTATGGAATTAAAAAAATAATAATTATTCCACCATATCATGTTATCGGTTCTTTCTAAATTTACATAATATAACGGGGGCTAAAATATCAAGTGGTAGATATATAACGGTGTTTCTCTGAGCGAAACTTGTTTTTTTTCTCTCTCTCTCTTATCTAGTATCTATTTAAATAAACAAACTAATGGGCAGAACTATAGTAACAGATTCTTAATAGTCGAGGTAGCTATGTAAAAAAATATTCTCATATATCAACTATAAAACAAAACATAGCCAGAGAAATATTAATATAAACACAGCAACTGGGTCTTTATATAAAACATTAATATTAATAAAGAGTTTTTAGAAAATTAATTTAAAACAATTGTGAGATGTTGACAGAGTGTACAATAAAAAAAAGAAAAAAAAAAGCCCCTTAAGCATGAATAAAGTAGACAGATATGTCAGAGAGTAAGTTTCATACTATTGACTTAACGAAATAAAACATTATAAGAATGAATCTCTCTAAAATATAGTAGTGGGAGGAGAATAGAAGTGATTTATATCGGCGAGTTTTGCTTACATTAAAAAAAAAAAAAAATTATAGATAAAATTATAGATGGTTCTTGGTTACTTGAACAAAGATCAACTTTATTCTTTCTTATTATCTCTTCTCTTTATATTCCTTTCTTATTTCTTTTTATGAACGTAATCAAAGTAAAATTACTAAATCTTTTACGCTTATAAATAAAAAAAAAAAAAGATGAAATGCACTTCTCCAGAAGATGAGGATTTTCAACAAAAAAAAAAAAAGTTCTATAATTGTGCATTACAAATTGGAAAATCTCTTAGAAAAAAACTAAGTCTTCTAATGAATGGAAAACTAAAGCCCTTTACAACATTGAGATCGAGTTTAGGATTTTTCTGTGAAAAAGAAAAAAAACTCTTGTTTTAAATAAACTAATGGGCAACTATAGTAACAGATAATAGTCGACGTGGCTATATAAAAAAAATGTTCTCATCAACACTAAAATTAACATAATCAGAGAAATATTAATATAAACACAACATCTATTCTTATAAAAAAATTATTAAAACTATTACAAGAACACTCTCCTACTTCGATTATTATTACCTACAATTGACAAATTTTTTCGTTTAAACATGTATTTTTTGACGGAACGTTTAAGGGAAGGGATAAGTTAGCTCATTGGTAGCGCGCTGGACTACCAACGCGGAGGTCCCGGGTTCGAATCCAGCATGCTGCCCTTAGATTTTTCTCTTACTAGGAACCACTAAAGCCCATTAATATTACTCTTAAATATAGATGCTTGGTTTTTGGACATTTCATTTGTTCATTCTTAGGACCCAGGAACTATATTGTAATCACACTGGAACTATTAGAAGTAATATACCATAGTGTCTACATGAAAACTGCCAACACTTGAAATGGTAAAGGAGTTACATAATCTTATCCACAATAAACCTCCTGGTGCACGTATTTATTCCTAAAACAAGCTCAAAATTGAATTTCTTTTTAGATATAACCAATGGATGATCTAACACCATAATTTTCACAAAAATCCGTTGACCGGAAGTGCGACGAATGAATGTTTTTTTCCTTTCAGTTTTTCGCATTTTTATCAAAAAAATTTTCAATGATTTTCTGTAAACTTCGCATAATCATTACTCATTTAAATACCTATTAATTTTTATTTCATTCATTTGAGAGAAAATTATGTATTAACTACTCTGTTTCTAAGTACTAAAAATTCTTAATTAATACGCCAGCAGGAGATATTCAATTAATTTCCAGCAATGTAGAGATAGAATCGTTTCCTAAAAGTTCACAATAATACGGTACAATTGTCTAGCAAACAGTGATATGAAGAAATGGACTAGCACCTGCTTATGGGATCTTGGATTCCCTGCGGGGTTCCCAGCCTAATAAAAGAACAATACTTACACTGGACAACCCCCTACTTCGCATAATACATTAGGAGGCCATTAGGAGGTCGTTGATGTGTATTACCATTAGAGTTTAGCATACTCACTAGCAAATTGCTAGATAGAGATAAACATACATTTATTAAACTATAAACGTTCTATATATTCTTTTAATCTGCCCATTTAAGTTAAACCTAATTCTAATTACTTGTATGCATTTTCTTTAGGGATGCTATCTATCTATTTTATAAGCTGCTTCATTTATGCTTCATCGAAAGGTTTTATGCTTGCTATATGCAAACTAGTGATTGATATTCTGTTTGGGTACGATTTTTGGAACAGAATAAAGTTTTAATCAAAATCAGTCAATCTGATATATGTATTGATTTTATTTCTTTACAGTAAAATATCTACCAACGATCTTCTTTAAACATACAATAATAAAGTACAAGCATATAGAGCTAACTCTTGTATGTACATATTTCTAAATATTTTTCTAGCAGAATTATCTTTGGCTGCACTGGGAGTACAATCCATGTTAGACTGCCATTATAATGTTGGGTATTGATAGTTCCCCAACTCTACCTGGTGATCACGTATAATGTAGTCACAAGAAAATCGATTAACTGGATTTTTCTCCAACACAGCATAATCGATTACTCCTTTAAACTTCCAATGATCCATTCATTAGCATCATTATTTTTATTTAAAACTTTTATTTTTTTTCTCTAAATACTGATTTTGATCAGTGAGGTTTGCGATATTAGGACTAACTTTAAATCGAAAAAAAAAAATCACATACATATATCACAAGTTGAGAGACCGCTTCAGTGGGTTTGTTATAAACCGAAGTTTTGCCCAATATAAACTTCTACATGGTATTGTCGTCTCCAAAGCTGAAACAACACGTCGTCGTGCGACCTGCCTGAAAGATTATGTAGACTGGCTTAAAAAGGAGGCGACTGGGCAATATATTCCACCGCGACCTACAGTAGAAGGTCATATTGTGAGGCAAGATCATGTAACTCCAAACCATTTCAAGTATTGTCGACATCTTTCATAACAACACTATGGTATATTATATCTATTTATATATCTACTTATGATTGGCAATATAGTTCCTCTGTTCCTAAATATGAACAAATAAAATGTCCACAATCCAATCATGTATATTTAAGAGTAATGTTAAAGTGATTAAAACGTTCCGTTACAAATACATGTTTGAATGTCAATTGTAATAGTAATAATAATCGAACTAGGAGAGTGTTCCAGTATGGTTTTAAATTAATTTTTCTAAAAATAATCTATTAATATATTAATGTTTTATATAAAAACCCAGACGTTGTATTTAAATTAATATTTCTCTATATTTATTTTAGAGTTGATAAATGAGAACATTTTTTTATATAGCTACCTCGACTATAACTTTTGCTATAATAGTTGCCCATTAGTTTGTTTATTTACATAGATACTAGATAAGCGAAGAAGAAAAATAAAGAAAGAAAGAAAAGTTTATTATGCCCTGGGACCTATGTCTCTTAAGAGCAAAAAAGAAATTTACATCTGTAAAATACAATACAATAATCACTCTCTGATCTGATTAAATTAAATAAATATAAAATAAATTTCCTCTAGTTGTTAACATTAATATTACAATAAAACTATTTACAATAACTAAATACAGATTTAAAACTAAAATTAATACTACTAATAAATAAAAATAATAGAAATAATAATAATAATAATAATAATAATTAGTAAAAACTTTATTTCCCCTGAACTTTACAAATAAATAATTATAAAAATAAAATTTAAAACTAAAAAATGTTTTCTTGCTAGTCATGTCAGTAGGTAAGTCGTTCCATAGTTTACTAGCAGTAACGTTAAGTGTTTTGATACGTATAACTAGCAGTCCTGTAAGGTTATATGTAATGTCTAGAGTCAACAGTCCTTGTAGTTCGTAAGTCCAGTGCAGCTTTTACCGAAAATATCCAGATACATAAAATTACCAATAAAGTACCTTCTCCAGTACTCAACATTAAGCCAGTTTAAACTGTGAAACTGTGGAAATATGTGGTCTTCTTTTCTAATATTTAATATAAATTGGATGCAGGAGTTAATTGTTCTTTGTTCACTTTTAAATTGAATGCAGAGGTTAGATCATTATAAACATACAACAATAATGAAAATACGGAAATATTAATGTACTGATGAGCTGTTTACGGAGAGGTATGGGTAGCATGTTTTTATGGAGTTTCAACTGGTACAAAGATTTATGAACAGTTTTGCAAATATTGCAAACATGGCCGTTCCATGAAAAAGTGTTAGAAATTGTCAATCCCAAACATTTTGCAGTCACAACATATGGTATATTTACATTGTTCACAATAATTGGGGATTAAGTCTAAATTAATTGCACCTACTCCAGCACTCTCGGCTACACAGCACTTTCTCCCCCACCACTCGCTCGCCGGGTGAGCTCTCCCCTCACTACCCCACTACTTATTTTTACACTATTTAACATATTTTCTTAATTGGAGATTATTTCACTTAATGTTAACAATATTTTATCTTTCTACTACTTATGGTCTAACATATCTGACTTTACGTCACACCTTATAAACGGTTCTAAATATTTTCATTTAATTTCGTACATTAACCGCACCACATAAACATACACAAAAAAAACGATTTTTACTATTACTTCCAATAATCATTGCTTTGGTTTTAGAAATATTAAATGAAAGAAAATTAGACTTTGTCCAATTAAGGATAGAATTTACATCAGACTTTACTCTGGCAATACCCAGACTCCAATGCAGAGGGCAGACAGTGCAAATATATTTGTAAATCATCCGCATAAAGCATATGTTTACAGTATTTTGATACACTAAGCAGATCATTAACATATAAACAGAATAAAAGAGGCCCTAAAACAGAACCCTGTGATACTCCAGAATTAATTGACTCCCAAGACTTCTTTCCTCATTTCTACCAATCACTAACCAGAGTGAGAGAGAGAGAGAGAGAGAGAGAGAAACAGTTATATATCTACCGCAGAATATCAATTTTGAGCTTGTTTTAGAAATAAATAAATAAAGACAACATATTACGTACACTAGGAGGTTTATTGTGGATAAGATTATGTAACTCCAAACCATTTCAAGTGTTATCGGCACTTTTCATATAGATACTGTATATATCTAATAGTTCGTATCTGATTGCAATATATTTCCTCTGTTCCTAAATACGAACAAATAAAATGTCTAGAATCCAATCATTTATATTTAAGAGTAATATTAAAGGGATTAAACGTGCATTTTTTTTCTTTTTAAGGGGATACGCACTGCGACCTAAAAGATCTTTTGTATCCCCTGGAGCCTTCTCAGTGCACTTTTTGGCTTTCGGACAGTGTTCTCTAGCTGCAGACAACACTGTCCATCACCGGACAGTGGGCTTTAGTGGCTCATAGGAACAGAAAATCTAAGGTCAGCATGCTGGATTCAAACCCGGGACCTTCGCGTTACTAGTCCAGCGCCTATCACTGAGCTAATTAAACCCTTCCATTAAACGTTCCGTCAGAAATAAATGTTTGAAAAGAATTTATCAATTGTAATAATGATAATAGAACTAGGAGAATGTTACCGTATGGTTTTTAAATTAATGTTTTTTAATAAGAACAGATGTTGTGTTTATATTAATATTTCTCTGTTTATGTTAAGAGTTGATATATAAGCCACCTCGACTATTATCTGTTACTATAGTTGCCCATTAGTTTATTTAAAACCAAAGTTTTTTTCTTTTTCACAGTAAAGTCCTAAACTCATTGTCAATGTCGAAAAGGGTTGTTAGTGTTCTGTTCTTTAGAAAACTTAGTTTTTTCTAAGAGATTTTCCATTTGTAATGGGCAATTATAGAACTTTCTTTTTTTATTTTTTTTACTTCATATTATATAAAAAGCACAGAATCTATTCACTAAATAATATTTATATTCATCGGATTTCAATACATACATTTTTCTGAAAGAATCTCATTTCCAGAAATTTCTGCAGAAAGAGAGAAATAAAAAGAAAAACTAAATATATAAATTATAGGTATCTGGCAAAGGTAAATATTCAAGTCAACAACATATAAGTCTTAACACAAAATACTTTGCACATATAGAGGTAACTTTATACTTCAGTTACACATTCTTAGATATAATCGCAACCTTATAAAATACACAGCTGTATAAAATAAAATAAAACTGTAAGAAACTACATGAGATTACTATTTGAAGTACCCAACATTATTGTTGTAAAATACATCTCACCAATCATTTTTTTTCAAACTGAATTTGTTAAAATTAAAATGTGAATGAACAGTTATCTTTAATTGACGAAATATATATGCAAGCAATATAAAGTATATAAATAATATAAAATATATAATAAATTGGTTTTTGAGGTTCGGTCATACAAAAGAACTCTTTTTAAATTTCTACCGACGTTTCGGCAAATTTATTGCCTTCTTCAGGGTCTGTACAAAGGTTTAGATACAAATCAATAAAAAATAGAAACAACATAAAATATGAACTTAAACTAAATTTTTCCAGAACAAAAATTTTTTTAAATAAACTATATAAATAAACTAAATAAAGAGTATGATATTTATATATATAGCACATTTAAATTTATTTTAAACTATTGCTGTAGAACAGATCAATATTAAACTAAATCACAACTATTAAAAAGTATGTGGCATATATAAGAGTAAAGTATGGAAATAACTTAGGAAATGTACTTACAAAAATTTTCAGTTAGAATTACAGTAGTAATTAATCTAGTTTAACTTTAACTTTAACTTGTTCTCATCATGGAAACATTTATATATAAATATATTACGCCAGATTTCTATATATACTCCCGGGCTTGCATCTAAACCAGGGATGTCCAAATCTTTTCGGTTATCTGGAAAGCAAAAATATAATTTTTCTGATATCCGATGCCATTATTCAGTATTTAGTATGAAAGTTGCTTAAGATGTAGATTATGTTTGATTTATTATTTATTTATTATGTTTTAGTTATCTTAAATAATAAACTTCATTAATGTTTTAAAAAGTTTACTATAAAAGTAGAAGAGGGCAGCATAAACTAGGGGGAGTTGGCTGATGTATTTCAGAAATTAATATTACAATTAATATTAATTTCAATAGAAATAGTTACAAATCTACTTCAACGTGCAACTCAACGTGCTCTACAAATATCTTGGTTCTAATTTGTTTTTTTTATGGTATAGATTTATTGCTTACAAATGTTGATATTGGTAAAAAATGAAGACATAAAAATAAGGCAGGATTGTGAGGCGTGGTGTCATATTAATCTCTGGAAAGATAGGAGATTTATAAAGTCCAGTCTTTAAACTGAATGTCGTCAGATTGCAGCTCTATAACGTCAGATAACATCTAGACAACTTTAAATTAAAAAGTGTGTTTCCTATTGATTTAAATGTAAATAAAATCAACCTTTGGGCCGACATACTTCTCCTCACTCCTTGGAGAGTATTATAGAGCATTATAAAGCATTAGTGAATTAGTATTATAAAACATTAGTGATATTTATATATATTACTATTATTATATCGCGTCAACAGTTCTAGACGACCCAGGCCTCATCCACAAGTTTGTGCCAGCCATCTCTGGCTTGGGCTTTTGCCCTATATCTTCGAATTCCCAACATTAATAAGTCATCCTGGACGTTATCTACCCACCGCAAGCGGTCTTCCCCTTCGACGAGAAACTCTTGGTCATCCATAAAGGCAGTTCTTTAGGCAGTCTTTCTTCGTCCATTCTTTCTATATGACCTTATCCATCGGAGTCGACACTTTCTTACAAGAATGACGATATCTAGCTCTTTAAACAACTGCTATAGCTCATCATTCTTTCTTGCATGCACTGTCCGTTTTTAATTCTTGGGTCAAATATTTTCCTTAAACCCTTTTTCTCCTATATTCCAAACAATTTAGCGTTTTCTTTTGACAATACCTATGTCTCGCTAGCATATGTCACTACTACTGGGGCCTTATTACTGTCTTGTACAGTATTAACTTGGGGTCACATGATAGACATCTAAAACTCATCACTTTCGCCAGCGCAAAGGGACATCCATGTCGGCTGCAATTCTAGCTTTAATTTCAGGTTCCATTGCATTTGTGCTATTCCTAGACTGCTCCCAGAAACTGTTGCCAGTAGGAAAGCCTTTTCCATTAATACATACGATACCATTGCTGAATACTTGGTGCCTGGATGATTGCATATACAAAGATTTCCCAATATTAACTTGTAAACCAAGCCTCTTTGCTCTTCTTTCAAATTCTTCCAGGGTCCTTTCTAAAGCAGTTTTGGTCCGGAAATAAGGATATCATCGTGTAAGCGAGATGCTGTGTCAGTCTGGTCTTAATTGCTCGTACTGCCCATTCCATTACAGGTTAAACATTGTTGGAGCAACTGGATCACCTTGCCTTAAACTACAGGTTAGATCGAAACACTCCGAGAGTACATTTTGTACTTTTCAATGTCATTCTTGCCAGACTTGTAAATGAATATATAACCTTTGGGCCAAGATACTTTCCCTCACTCCTTGGAGATAAAAGATACCGCCGCAAATAAAACTGAATAGTATTATAAAATAATAGTGAATTATATATATATATTAGTTTAAAATTGTTCGTTAGGCCGCATTCGAAGCCGTCTTGCTCTGGCAGGTTAGACACCCCTGATTCTAAACTACCATTCAAATGATGTTTTTTTTTTTAATTGTTCATTATTAATACCTCAAAAATACGGTTTCCAAAAATATAGTTTGTTTATTGAACGTATTTATTGACTTTACCTATTTTTCGTTTTTCGCTGAATTTCCTTATAAACGGTTCTAAATATTTTCATTTAATTTCGTACAGTAACCGCACCACATAAACATACACAAAAAAAAAGATTTTTACCGGTAATAGTTTCTAGATAAATTGAGTTTCGAAGGATCTGAGTATTTAGCAAGTTTATTAACCAGGTTAATGGTTAATTTTCCTTGTTATTAACAGGTAGTGAAACGTTCTGGAATATTCCAGGCCAACTAAACTAAGATAATATCTTCTATGTAGAACAATTATCAGCTTTTAATTCTAATAATTGCATACGAGAAGATCGTATTTAATATTACACACCTAATTGCTTTCAATATACATAATCAATTTGTACTATATCTAATACCTGCAAAATGAAATATAGTCATGGTAGCTAAGTCTGCAAGTGCTTGAAAACTTCATCAGAGATTTTTCTCGTGAATGCCTATTATTATCATTAGGTCAGCGACCTATTTCTGACATTCGCCATTTTCAGGTTATCTTGACAAACATTTTGAAATGCATAAACTGATTTTGTCCCGTGCAAATCTGTTGTGATTTCCTCATAGTTTTAATTTTTCAAGATATCCGCAACTGTCTGTTATCATGTTAAAAAATCTCTATTGAAATATGTGAGCGTAAGTTTTATGGAATTGAATTCTTCTTAAGAAGATGAACGTGAACCGGTTGGAAGCATCACTTTTCGAAAATAATTATTTCATTTCACTTTGATTCTCTGTTTGGTCAACAAAACTCAAAATTGGAAAATGGTTGGAAGTAAAGACTTGATATTTCGTTTACTTGCCACATGGGTACTTGCTAATAAGATTTAGGCAAAATCGGTCAACCAGAAGCTTCATTTTGTTAAATGGATTTCAGTTGTTTCCTTCTTTTCTTTTATTTGGTCACTAGGTCCATCTCTCAGAGCAACAGCCTTTCTGTACTGGCTGTACTGTAGGCTATACTGTTATAAGTTTTATTATAAAGTGCACCAAAGTACCAGATGAACTTAATAAGTTCATCAATTCATCTTAAGAGCTGTCTTTCCTCTGTTTCTTGTACTAGCTAGCAGTAGTAGTTCCGTTGACCTTCTATCCCAATTGCCCTACTTCATGCGTGCCCATTTAAGCAACAGGGCTTCTTTTTATCAAACATGCTAGTTGGCTTTTCCTTCTAATTACTGAATTTTTATTTGATTTATTTATGGGTGATACTGGGCTCACATTGAGTATCTTTGTGAGAAGGGACAGAAAGTCTTCTGGCAGTGCAGGAGCGGGCAAGACCGGGGAGTTAACCCTCAAGGCATTTAATGGATTTATGAAAAGTTGGTGAAGCCAAAGATACTCTATGCCGCAGTGGCATGCTGGACTGGTTTTTTGGTAGGGAGGAACAGCAAGAATCTGCAAGGAGTGCTGCGCACGGCCTGTTTGGCTATTACTGGTGCGTTGGTACTATGACACCGACGGTGGCACTGGAGTTATTGCTGAGGCTAGCAATCCCTCTTCAGTATGTGGTTGTGGGTGAAGGGATGAAGGGGTACCCTCAGAATGAGGTGTAAGGGAGAATGGGTGAGAACTTTTCGGGGGGGATTGAGGATGAGATTTGGGGAGTAAACCGATTTCTGGTATCTAAACTTGATGAGACGAGCAAGAAATGGGGATTTGAGAGGGATTACGAGATTAGTATGGCAGTATAGAGGATAATATCCTTACGAGGCCAACGCAGGCGGGTGGTTGGTTATTCGCTGTTATTCAGATGGCTCTAGGCAGGAGGGGAAGCATGGTTGCAGGAGTTCGGTGGAGGAGTGGATAGAGGGAGTTCGGTGGCCTTGGGTGGTTTGACCACTGTTTTCCAGTTCGAGGGGTGGGCATTATTGAATGCTGCCGCCTTGTGGGGGAATGCCAGGAAGAGATTAAAGAGGTGCGGATATTCTCTGATAGTCAGGCCGCTCTGAGCGCTTAGAGCAAGCCATGGTGGAGCTCGAAACTAGTGGGAGAATGTAGGAGAAGGCTTAACGCCTTGGCTTGGAGGGTAAACTGCGTCTCTATTGGATACCCGGACATGCGGGAATAGAGAGCAATGAGAGGGCGGATTAGTTGGCTAGGGAGGGATCATCATTACCATTTTGAGGTCCTGAACCAGCCCTTGGCCTCACTAAGAGGTTTCGTGATAAACAGATTAGACTTTAGGAGACGAGAGTCTTGGAGAAATGTTAGGGAGGGACACGCAGGGTGCCTACAAGCTAAAAGATTTATAAAAGGAATCAAGCAGGAATTTTCGAATTACCTACTGTCCCTTAGTAGGACAGGTCTGAGGACCTTGGTCGGGGTAGTGACTGGACACACTTGGAGGTCTAGTCATTTGTTTAACATAGGGAGGGCTCTAGTCCCATTTGGCAGAATTGCAATGACGGAGTCAGGGAAACGGTGTATCACTATTTATGCCAGTGTCCCCGTTTCGTGGTACTAGGTTTCTCGTATTTGGGAGGATACCACTCTCGCAGGATTGCCTGGGCGAGTTGGAGTTAAAGGATATCTTGAGACTGACCGGGGGAGACTGACAAAACTTCATTTAGATAGAATGACGAAACTTAAAAATGGAGGAATGGGGAGAGAAAGGAAGTCAAAGAAAATGAACACAAAGATAAAATAATTGAAATTAGGAAATGAAGAGACAAGAAGAATATCAAGAAAAAGTAGAGATAAGGATAAGAAAGGTATGTGGACGGGGCTGGAACTAGTGTGGAAAAAAGCTGGAATACATTTAAGAGTATTATTCTGGAGGCTCCGAGGGAGGTGTGCGGTGACTCAAAGGATGGAGGAAGGAAGAAACTGACAGCATGGTGGAATGATGAAATCGAGAAGGAAGCGGGGGAAAAGAAGAAGTTATGGAAAAAGGATCTAACATCTAAAATCCTACAGGACTACAGAAAATATAAATTACAGCGTAAAAGGGTTAAAGAACTGGTGAAAAGAAGTAAACAAACAACGTGGGAGGAATTTGGAAGAAAGATGGATAAAGGAAATACTAAATTATTCTACAAGATGCTATAAGGTGCTTTGGGAGAAATCCCAAAGAATCGAGAGTAAAGTTTATTAAGAATAGTAGAGGAAAGCTTCTCACACAAGACAAAGAGATAATGAAGAGATAGAAGGAATAATTTTCCGAGTTGTTGGGAACCGAAATACAGGGGAAAAGCCTTAGAAGTAGGGCAGAAACCATCGAAGCCCAGGATGTATAAAGTGGGAGGAAGACGACTATATCGAGGAATTTGAGTTGGAGAATGTGTTAACAAAGAAGAAATTAGGTAAATCACCAGGATAAGATGGATTAACCCCGGAAATGCTGAGATATATCGGAGCGGAAGGGGAGAAACCGCTATTACACATGATTAATCTTATATGGAAGCAAAAGGTAATACCTCAAGACTGGGAATTATCAATAATAATACCAATCTTCAAAAAGGGAGATAATAGAGAATGCGGTAACCATAGAGGCATATAGCTGACTAGCGTCCCCAGTAAGGTTTATGCTTATATCCTGGAAACAAGGATGAAAAATGAATTTGGTTCTAATCTTGAAGACTCCCAGTATGGTTTTAGAGCAGATAGAAGCACTCAGGACCTGATATTCACGGTAAGGCATGCAAGCGAAAAGCTGTTGGAAAAAGGAAAGTCAAGCCATTGGTGCTACATTGACATTGCAAAGGCATTCGACAGAGTGCCAAAGAATTTTATATGGCAAGCATTGAACGATAAGATAGAGGGTTACAAATGGCAATTAAGAGTTTGCATAGAACCAGAAATTATGTACGCACTTCAAATCTTGACTCTGAGGAAATTATCACCACCTTGGGCCGTAAAGCAGGTATGCATCCTGGGTCCCTCACTGTTTATTTTGGTGATGGATGAAATTTTAAAGTACTGTAATAAAAAGATGAGAGGGCTACATATGGGTTTAGGAACTTGCAGAGAGAAGCAATAAGTGTTCTTGCTTAGGCGGACGATATACTCGTGGCAGCAGATATTGAAAGAAGTCTTCAGGCCATCATTAACATGCTGGTTGAAGAACTGGAAAAGAAAAAACTAAAAGTAAATGTGGAAAAATCAGAAGTAATGGTGATCGGCGGAGCAGGGGATGCAGTACAAATACAAGTTAAAGGAACAGCTATGGAACGGGTAAAAAGTTTGAAACGCCTGGGAGCTCAATTAAATGAAAATGGAAAAATAGAAGAGGAAATAAGAGAAGGAATTGGAGTTACAGGCAGCGGAGGATTCTTCAATGCTGTTAAAAATAGCATCCTAGGAAATAGAGAGATTTCTTCAAAGACTAAGATAGCGGTGTACAAGACAGTGTTCCTACCAATTTTAACCTACTCAGCGAATCTTGAATTCTAACGACAAGGTTAAAAAGC
This sequence comes from Triatoma infestans, assembly GCA_011037195.1. Lineage (NCBI taxonomy): Eukaryota > Metazoa > Arthropoda > Insecta > Hemiptera > Reduviidae > Triatoma > Triatoma infestans. The sequence continues at coordinate 8,903 of JAAEAF010008715.1, read as the reverse complement.
CAGCTCAGAGCGATAGAGATGCAATTCCTTAGAAAAGTGCTGGATAAGACAAGGATGGACAAATTTAGAAATGCCACTACTCGAAAAAATCTGGGCGTGAAACCAAATTGGAGCCAATCAGTTACGATGGTTTAGGCACGTTACCAGGATGGCCAATGATAGAGTGGCCAAACGAGTGTATGACGCAAGAGTGGACGGGAATATACGTCGGGGTTGTCCAAAAAGAACCTAGGAGGAGGGTGTTAGAGAGATAGACTGGAGAAGGAGGAGAGAGCTTGCTGAGGACCAGGGAGAGTAGAAGAAGCTCTGCAAGGACCATACACTGCAAAAGCGGTAGAAGAGGATGGATTATATATGTATACATTATGATACCATTATTATTATAATAATATCATAACTTAACAATAATTATTGCGAACAGTATCAGCTAACTGTAATGTGAGTGTCGAACTGATGGATCAGAAAGTTTATACAATAAAGGAATGGGTGATACTCCACTAATATACTGTAATGATCTTATTAATTTTTGTAAAGGAGGGTCCTGTTGACTGGGCTTGAAGACGAGTCCATCTGGACTTGTTGGAATTGTTGGTCAATATGTCACTCCTTGGACAAATTCAGTATTAGTTAATACCTTATAACTATATAAACAATGTAGTTGAGAATAGTGAGGCTTAGTCCTAATAAAATTAAATAATCTGGTGTTAAAACACTCACACAATTTTCTGTTCCTGGACTTTGCAAAATTATAATTGACAAATTTTATAGTTAGTATACCAAATTTAATGAAATTCGTCGGTGTTTTTATGGAAAAAAATCCGAAAACTGAAAAAAAAACTGTTCACTAAAAACGCATATAGGTTCACTAATTTTCTTGAGCGTCGGAATTTTGGCCATTTATTTAATTTAAATATTGTCGAAAAATAAATTGAATGATATATTTGACTTATCTAATATTTACTATATTAATAGGTCACTCTTATTTAAAAGATTTTTCTATAAGAATTCAAAATTTTATACTAGGGGTTGTAGTGATGCTAACGGACTTTATATTATAACAAGAACTATTTATCTTTAGTAGGAATTAAATGTGTTGTCAAAATTGCTGTTTCGAAGAAAAGTGGTTTACCAAAGTGCGACTTTATTGCACGATTTCTCAGTTTTCTACGACTCCTCCTCCAGAAGCTGATCTCTAGTGACAAACCTATTTAATGTTGAGATAATATATCAGTAGTTTTGACAATAAAACTACCTGTAATATTATCAAAGTATTGTGTACTGCATCAAAGAAGAACTATGTGATGAAGTTGATAATTTTTAAAGATTTTAATAATTAGAATTAATACCATGTTTTTAATTTTTTCCCAAATAATGGTTGAACTCTGAGAGACATTCCTTTCTAGTAAACTTTACATACGAAAATTTAATGTAAGTTTTAGAAAGGATCTTATTTTTAATTTTCTATCATTGAATTACGAATTGAATTATTATTCTATCAATACTACGTAATGTTTCTGTTGATACAACAAACAAACCAACAAGTGTGAGTGTAACAGAAATATTACGTTAATGTGAACTGTCTACACCAATTTGGTGAATTTGCTCTGACCATGGATGAAAATTTGAAACCGGTCAGGAACAAAATCAAGATCATCATACTACGGATGGATAAAATACAGATATCGTGAATATGATATCGTGAATAGATTACACAATTTTATCAAGCAGAACAATCTTTTATATTTATATTTATTTAAGATAAACCTGACATAATTCCAGATAATTCAATTTATTTTCCAGCACCGACAGCGAATATGAGTATATAAGCTCATCAATAAGAACTGTGCAAAGTGCTTGCAAACGACAGAAATGAGGTACCACCAAAGAATTCAAGTAAGACAAGAAGGTATACAACCATCAGAAGTGATGATAATTATAATAATAATACTTTTTAGGTAAATACAAAAATGAAGAAATGACAAAAAAGTATTAGAAGCATGGCATAAGCCGTCTGCTTGAGTTTACTGCAAATAAAATTTGTAGTTATTATTAACTAAATTAAAAATAGTGCTGAATATAGTCCCTGCAAAAAAAAAGAAAATATACTACTTGGCATTTTCAAAGAAAATAAAACTAAACTAAATACAAATAGACGATTTCTTATCCTTTCAAGATTCTTAGACAAACGATCCAAACTTACTTTAAAAAATAAGCTTACACTATACAAAACTTTACTACAGACTAGAGATATGAGGCTCCACTAAGCATTCCAACGTTTACCGTATCCAATCCTTACAGTCCAAAATCTCACTAAAAATGACCAATGCTCTTTATTATGTCTCCAATAAAACTTTACATAAATGACCTATCCATTCCATTTGTGTCCGATTTAATTGAATCCCGCTATCAAATATTCCATAACTCCCTGTCCCATCATCATAATCCTTTGTTTCAACAACTTGCTAGTCAAACCTTACCTGATAATCCATCTCGACGCCTGAAGCGTCATTGGCCCTCTGGAATTTTAAATTAACTCCAACGCCTTGAAGTAATATCACTGGATACTTTCTTCTCATGTAAATCATGTCATGTAAACATTCATCACATTTGCTCATTGTAAAGTTGCAAATAAATTATTGAAGGAAAATAATTAAATAAAAATACAAATAAAAAATTCAAAATATCTGGATAAACTAACAAATAGGAAATAAATCAAAAAAAAGGTAGTAATAATAAAATACAATGATATAATAATACCTTTCATAAAAGAAAAAAAAATCTGGTGTGATACACTCACACAACTTTCTACTTTCACTTATTCCAGTTTTCAGAATTGTGATTGACTAATTTTATAGTTAGTATACTAATAAATTTAATTGTGAATTCATCGGTGTTTTTATTGAGAAAATCGCAAAAACTGATAAAAACTGTTCAGTAAAAATGCACTTCCAGTTTATTATTTTCTTGAAACTTGAAAGTTTCAAGGAATATCTAGGAAGGAATATCTTATCTTGCTCCAAGCAGTACTGTCAGGCTTGATACCAAATCATGTAAAGGAATCTCAGTATAAATGGGGAGGTGTAGAGTTTGTGAGACCAGACGTGCAAAGTTTGTGAGACCAGAGATGTAAAAACCTGTTAAGATGCTGCGGATTGCATGGACTGTGAAGATTTTTGGTTCAGTACTTTTTGGTTAGTACAGATGTCTACGGAAGAGGCTGTTTATCCTTAGGATTATTTACCGGTTTTAGTCTTGAATTGTTTTCTTGTAAGGAACAGCTTATCGGCCTATTGGGTTTGGGTTGGGTTGTTTCTGCGACAATGTAAATAATTAAACAAATCACGTTTAATGAGGGCTTCTTTTAAAAATTTGTTCTTTCTTTCGTTCTTTCTTTTCGGTTGTTCGTTCAGTTTTTCGGGCAGATTTTCGTTCCAATGAACTGAAGGTGTATGGGCCGCCTCAAGAATTATAGATCCCAGACATAATAAACTTATCTCTCTCTTTCGTGTGTGTGTGTACGCGCACGTATAAGAAAATGTACTGAATAAAATCTATCATATGAGGACGTGACTTATAAAATATTTTTCTCAAGAAATGGCTTCTTATTTAGCTTAATGTAAACATACGTATATTGATTAGAAAATTAACGATATAATTATTTTTAGGGTAAATTATTTCTTCAGGAAAACAGACTTGCAAGAAAGAGAATTCTAGAGACGGAATGGTGGCAGATTTGAGATTATGGTAAGAGAGAGAGGAGAATCTCTTGCCACTCCATATTTCTTTTAAAAGTTTTAATTTGAATGACCTTTCTACATTAACTCATTCACTTGTTCAATTTCAAATTTCTTCTTTCATTCCATAGCTCTCTTACTAATAATTCATATTAATAGAAATGAAGGTTTTTTTTAATGAGCAATAATTTTATAAACTAAAAAATCCTGGTTTTTCTAATCATTAAATTACTCACTGTGTGATATAATTTGAGAAAATATGCCTTGCTTGATAAGCATAAGAAGTATGAGCATATATTGGTGGTAATAAATATATGTAATTGAACGAGAAGGGCAGTCTATATTTATATAAAAATTATTTCAATAATATCAAATTAATTATTAAAATAGTTTAAAACACCTTACTTTCCTTCTAACCAAATCAATCTCTCTTTACCTGAGTTAATAAATATACCTTATGTTACGACTGCGAAATGTTTAGGTGTGACTATTTCTAATACGTTATCTTGGAATAGCCATGTTAGTAATATTTGCAATAGTATTTATAAATCTCTATACCAGCTAAAACTCCATAAAAATATGTTGCCTATATCTCTCCGTAAACAGCTAGTTAGTACTCTCATATTTCCTCATTTTGATTACTGTTGCCTGGTATATGCTGATCTTACTTCGGAACTTTACACCAAACTCCAGAGATCACTTAACTCCTGTATCCGTTTTATATTAAATATTAGGAATGAAGAACATATTACACCACATTATTTCACTTTAAACTGGCTTACTGTTGACTACCGTAGAAAATACTTTATGGGTAATTTCATATACCAATTGTTTCATATACAGACTCCAAAATACTTATATGACATGTTTACACAAAAAGCTGCACTAGACTTAAGATCTACAAGAACTGTCGATTCCAGACTTTACATACAACCACATAGGACTGTAACGTACCAAAACTCAACTCTTTTACTGTTGCTGCTAGTAGACTTTGGAACTGCTTACCTACTGACTTGACCAACAAGAAATCACTGCCTAGTTTTTTTAAGTTTTTCTATTACAATCATTTGTTTGAAGATTTTTGGTTCATTACTTTTTGGTTAGTACAGCTGCCTATGGAAGAGGCTGTTTATACTTAGGATTATTTACCAGTTCTAGTCTTGAATTGTTTTTTTGTATGGAATAGCTTATCGGCCTCCAGGGTTTGGATATCGCTAGGATGTTTCTTCAACAATGTAAATAATTAAACAAATCACTTTTAATGAAAGCTTCTTTTGAAAATTAGATTACCAAATAAATGCAATGTTCATAAAACGGTATAAATCGATATATTGTCGCATATTTTTTATCGGTTGCTCACTTTTTCGGTTGATCATTATTTATAGTGATCGAGCACTGCAGATTACTAGAACCCAGAAGAATATTTTAAATTCTGTTAACCAGTATTTAGTGTTGTTCGTGTCGTTAGGCTGTGATTTCGCAGGGACGCCAAGATCCCTGTGAAAGAATTTAGTGGAAGAACTGTGGCCCCACGGGAGAGGTTTACAGTTACACTGTTGTAATCCACAATAGATCTCCTTGGGTAGGTCGCGGTGGAAATAAGGCTTTTGTCACCTCTTCCTCCACCTCACACTGTTGTAAACACATTGTTATGAAAAGTTTTTAAAAATCTTTTAAATAAAACAGAAATAATTGAAACCGTAGACAAGTTACACAGCCACCTGAAGGCATTCATCATTTTATAGAACATATATCACACCTACATACAAAAGGAGGCCAAAAATTACTTACAACCTGTATGGGAAATCCCCAGTGTAAAAGCCAAAACCATACCTAGCTACAGTTAGAGGACGTGACGTCATTGTTAGCATGCTGTACAATAGGATTGTACAACGTTCTGGGAAGGTGCAATTTATCTTTGCAAGCTCCCAATTGATAAAGCTCGTAAGTTATCCTATTATCTCCACTAAAGACGGCCAGAGTCTTCCAATTATTTCCTAGCTTGTTGTTGGGAACAGTAAAAAGGAAAAAGATGTCCACCAGAATATGATGTTATTTGTTAAGACTTTTTATATATCTTTAACTACTTAGTTCCGCGCGTCAGCGTTTAATGCCTCATCATCATCTATTCTATTATTCTGACGAAGTTATTGAAAGAGAAGATTTATTGTATTCCACTTACTTTATTATTTATAGGAGAATTTTATTAAACTTACTTTCCTTTTCATTAATATTAAAACTACAATGTTATTGAGTTTTTATATTTCATTATAAAAGGCAATTATTTTATAATAAATCCGTCTGATTCCTTTGATTAGATTTGTCAGGAAATCCATTATTTACAAACATTATGCAATTATGAGTATTTTTTTTTGTTACTTTCTCACATGAGGGAAGTTATTGACTGATCAGATTGTCGAAATTTTATTATTACAGAGAAAATATGTTTTGACAGTGCCTGTATGACCCAAAAAGGTTTTTAGACCACCTCACTCTTTCATGTACTTCTGTCCCTCTCACAGCTCATTAGTACACATTTTTTACATATTTTTTATCATTAGTACATTCCTTATTATGATTATTACTGCCTAGTAATATGCTGGGACTTGAATTTAAAATTTAAAATTCCAAAGATCACTTAATTTCAGCATTTGGTTAATACGAAAAATGACCAAATTAACTTACACTTTATCATAGTTCATAAAGTGGATTAATGTTGAGTACCGCACAAGTTATTTTATTGGCAATTTTATCTACAGTCCTTATAGGATTATTACCACAATGCCTTTATAAGTTTATCGGAATGACGTCATGTCTGAGCGATAAACTGAGTAAACTGCGCAGTTTGCGCAGATAATAACGCAGGTACTAGTTCTGACCATCATAGGTCCTCTTTTCATACGAGAAACTGTGCAGTTCACACAGATACTCGGAGGGATCCGTCAGTTATCGGTTGTTCTCCATCATGGAAAGACTTCCAACTTACAAAAAAAGAGGCACTTTATCTTTCAAAGAGGCTTGACGTTGTCAGAGCTATGGGACACCGAAAATCGGTTTTACTCTAACAGAGTGAAGAAGGCCGAAACGTATGACAGCCTCATTGAGATGAAATTGTCATGGAAAATTTCAGGCACTCGAAACTTCAAATAAGTCTCCACTTCGGTGACATAGCCTATCTCAAAACGTGTCCTCTTTCAGTATGAGTGGCGACACTATACTTAGCAAGACATTAAATTTTGCCTCATCCATTTTCAGGTAATTAATATAATCCTTCATTTCCGATACCGACAATTCTTTTAAAAGTACAGCATCCGCACGATCTATGATCATTTCTTTCCAGGTACCACATTGTTTCCGTTTTTCTTCTTTTTTTTTCGGCCAGCATTAAAACCGAAGCAGATAACATACAACAATCTGCTACATTTTACTTACTCATTGTTATAGGACCATAAAACACTCCTGCGCGCGCATTCAAGACCAAAGTCGCCAGAACTAGCACAAAAACTAATGAGCTGATAAAAAAATTCGTCTAGACCACACTGAATACATAGTTACAATTTTTTAAAAATTTGAACATTACCTGCCTAAGTCCTTCTGAAAATTCCTTTGAATTGATGATTGTTATTAATTTCAATTAATATCTTATTGTTTAGCAACAATGTCGAACGTTATAATGGAAGTAAACTAGCTAGATTTGAGGATTCTGTGGATATATCAGTGGCAATAAAAGCATTTTTATCTACTTTCTAGTCAAGAGCGTTGAAGGTACAACATTCTTGTTTCTTCACTTTCAAAGTGACTGTAGAATGTTCTAGAAAACCGAAGGAATATCTTATCTTGCTCCAAGCAGTACTGTCAGACTTGATACCAAATCATGTAGGAATCTCAGTATAAATGGGGAGGTGTAAAGTTTGTGAGACCAGAGATGTAAAAACCTGTTAAGATGCTGCGGATTGCATGGACTGTGAAGATTTCTCGTTCAGTACTTTTTGGTTAGTACAGATGTCTACGGAAGAGAGGCTGTTTATCCTTAGGATTATTTACCGGTTTTAGTCCTGAATTGTTTTCTTGTAAGGAAGAGCTTATCGGCATACTGGGTTTGGCTTTCGCTAGGCTGTTTCTGCGACAATGTAAATAATTAAACAAATCACGTTTAATGAGAGCTTCTTTTAAAAATGTGTTCTTTCTTTTCGGTTGTTCGTTCAGTTTTTCGGGCAGATTTTCGTTCCAATGAACTGAAGGTGTATGGGCCGCCTCAAGAATCAGATCCCAGACATAATAAACTTATCTCTCTCTTTCTCTCTCGTGTGTGTGTGTACCCGCACGTATAAGAAAATGTTCTGAATAAAATCTATCATATGAGGATGCGACTTATAAAATATTTTTCTCAAGAAATGGCTTCTTATTTAGCTTAATGTAAACATACGTATATTCATTAGAAAATTAAGGATATAATTATTTTTAGGGTAAATTATTTCTTCAGCAAAACAGACTTGAGATTATGGTAAGAGAGAGAGGAGAATCTTTTGCCACTCCATATTTCTTTTAAAAGTTTTAATTTGAATGACCTTTCTACATTAACACATTCACTTTTTCAATTCCAAATTTCTTCTTTCTTTCCATAGCTTTCTTACTAATTATTCATATTAATAGAAATGAAGAATTTTTAATGAGCAATAATTGTATAAACTAAAAAATCCTGGTTTTTCTAATCATTAAATTACTCACTGGGTGATATAATTTGAGAAAGACTATATACGAGGTGTGTAAATTAAGTAATGAGACTGATTTTCTAGAGTTCAATCTGGCAACACTGGAGACGCGGCGCATGCGTGGTAGGGCAAGTAAACATCTGATACACGTCCAATGCAAATTTGAAAATGCTAGAGTTGTTGCAACGTCCGTAGTGACTTTTTTTGGGAGCAAGGTTTTTTCAGTGCGTTTTAAAATGAGTGACATCAATTACGACCAACGTTGTGCTATCAGGTTTTGCTTCAGACTTGGGCACAGTGCAACGGAACGTTTGAAAAACTGTGCCAGGCCTATGGAGACAATGTTTTGTCGAGAGCACAGGTTTTTAGGTGGTTTAAGTCGTTTGCAGAAGGAAGGGAATCAATTGAAGATGAGCCTCTCAGCGGAAGGCCTTCATCTTCAAGAACCGACGAAAAT